>JH720011.1:47811-147702 GCA_000231845.2 Tetrahymena malaccensis 436 | reverse complement strand
AAGGTGCCTCAGGCTTAGGTTCTGGATTAGCAAGCTGCATTAATCTCTAAAATTTGACACTTGATTTAAGGTAAAAACAGCTTATTTGTTTTAGATTGTGATATTTTTTAATATCAAAATAAATTAAAACAAAAACAATCTTTTTACTTGATTTATTTACTTTTTGATTTCAGTTAAGATATTGATTTTATATTTTTAAGATAAAGATTGAAAGAAATAAGAAATAAAATACAATTCATCAAAAATTTTATTAAAATATTTTTAATTTTTTTAATTTTAATTTATTCATAAAATAATTAAAATATTTATTCATATTATTTTGTAATATATTTATAGGAACAATAAAATTTATGGACCACGCTCAAAAAAATTGAACAAGTGCCTAAAAGCTAAAAGATTAGTTGCTAAAGCTATCAATTTATGAAAAACATAAAATGAAATATAGAAGATGTATCTTATGTAAGTCATAAATACAGGATCTATTTTTATGTGAAATATATATATAAATTATACTAAATGAATTTTTATATAAATTCTAAATCTAAAATTTATATTTTATATTTATGAAAGAAAGAAAAAATCTCTATAGATAGATTTATGATAAAAAAAAATAATAAATATACATGGAATTGTTAAATAGAAAAAAAATATTTAAATATAAAATCAATTAAATTTAATTAACTTTATTTTTTATATTTTTTAAACTAAAATACATACAATATTAGTTTATGTTAGTTTTATTAAATCGTATTAAATAATATGTTAAAATTATAAAATTAAGGTCTAATTAATATAGGTTGTATAGAAATATTTCTGTTTGGGCATATTTAAAATAAAAATAATTAAAATATGGATATATTCATAATATTTTAACTAATGTGTTTCTATATCTTTAAAAGCCACTACATGTTTTTTCTAAAGGATTATTGGTCTATTTTATAAAAAATGAGATTCTAATATCCGTTTTAACTAATTCTAGCTATTATTTTTTCCTCAAAAAGTATCATTACCAAGATTGATTTATATATATTAAAAAAAATAAACTATAAAACGATTAAAAGTATGTTACTAGTTTTAATGTTAATATTAACTTAAGACTAAGCTTTAAATATAACTCTAAAATACTCTCTATTTGTCTCATAATAGGCTTACTAATTTATAGATAAATACTGCTAATATTCAATAAAATCTATAATACTCACTATTAAATGCGAGAGTTTTGATTAGCCTACTTGAGAAAGTTCAACTAATTCTAATTATTGTAATTAATTTCTTTCATAAAGTCAGTAGTTTCTAGATTTCACTACAATAATTAGTTCTAATTCATGCCAAACAAAGTTGCTTGTTAACGTAACCTCTCTTTAGCTGAATCATGGACATCTTTGTAAGGAAATCCCTTATAAACATTTTGCTAAAATTAAAAATATGAAGAAAATTGCTTATCACCTTAATGCACATACTCTCAATCAATAAAATCTTGTAGTTATAATTATCCTTCATGTGAAGATAGTATAGAATTTTATGTTGATAAATTATGTACTTCATGTTATTCAAGAACCTAATTTAACAACCAACCTTGTGATAAATAAAAAGAGTACAACTGTTTAAATATAATTGGTTACCTTTTTTCCAATCAAAAATGCTCTGGCAATTGTAATTAGCTCAGTTTGGAAGCTTTTTAAGCTAATAGCAAACCAGATGGTGATTGATGTATATCTAAATACTTTATAGATGTTCATTAAGGTTAAAATAATTCAAATTAATATTTTGATTGTAAAACAACTATGCTTGGAAGACTTGCACAAATAAAGTTTAAAGTTTGGTCTTTACAGATTAAAATTTTTATATGTCTCAAAAACATTAAAGTTGGAATAGTTATAAATTTTAAACTATATAAATGTAATATTAAATAACTGATTCATAACAAGAATTCACAAGAAGCAGTAAATTCTGCAAATTTTCTTAAAGCTATTAATGCACAAATAAAATAGAAGTAGTTTAAAAATAATCCTCTTATTATAATTTTTATTAAATTTTATTTCTTGAAAAAAAATAATCATATATTGCATTTTTTACTTATCAGAGAGAGGTACTCTATTTCAAATAATTTAATTTTATATATTGCTATCCATATAATTTTTATGAATTCTTTATGATTCTCGTGTAGCATATATAGATTTCTTTTATTATATTAACTCTTTCAATTATTGTTTTTAGAAAATTCTTGCTTTATTTACAATATATTAGCTATTAGACACATTTAAAACTATAATATGCCTTACCTAAACATGATCAGAAAAATACTTAATTTAATTAAAAACTAATAAAGGAATTTGGAATAAAAATAATTAATAAATTTATTCCTTAAGAGATCTAATATGATAAAATATGATAACCTAATAGCAAAATAATTCTAATCACTATGAAGCAATTAATAAATAAAAAATTAAAGCAAATCAATATTTAATTTTCCTTAGAACTATTTTTTTATTAATTTTTATGAGTATTGTTTACTTATCAGAAAGGTAAGCAATTTAAATCATTCAATTTTGTATGATTATTGAGTCAAAATTAAAGAAAATTTTAATGATAAATTTTCTATTAATTCCATTTTTTTTATTATTTTGAAATAATTTAACTGTTAAATTAACTTAAAATCTAAAATATTCCTAAACTAATTTTGATCTGATAAGCTATTAAAGGTATGTTATTTGGGATGTTTTAGATTATTGAGAGTTTTTGTATTATACTAAACCAAGAAAAGGCTAAATTATTAAAAAAAGAATTATCCAAATCTTATCAGAAAAAATTAAATTCTTTTATAATTAATTTATATATATATATATATTTATTGACAAAGCTTTCTCAATCAAATTGTTTTAATGATTTAAAAAGTATAAGCATTTAACTCGACCTCAAAATCATCTGTTATTAATTCTATTTTAAAGCTTATATTCTAAGTAAATTCTTTAAATTTTGAATGATTATTGGTAAATATAATTCGTTAATCTTTTAAAATTATTTCCTGTTTTATTTTCTTTTTTTTTTTAGTAATTCTTTCATTGTTTGTAATATTTTCAATATTTAAATTTAAAACCTAATATCCTTTGATCAGAAAAAATTTTTAATTTTATCAAAACTGATTGAATATTAAAGAAAATCATCCAATTTTACCTTACATATTAATTAAAAAAATACATTTTTAATTTACTCTAATCATATAAGTAACACTAATCAGAAAAATTTTATCTCCTAATAAAGAAACAATTCATTATTGAACAATAAACTTTAAAACTATCAATTAAACTCTAAAAATATTAAAATATAAATAAGTAAAACTTAAGAAAGATAGAAAAAATGAATTTGAAACAAACAATAATTATCACTATTTAATTACTGATTTTAGTTAGTGCTGACAACTAAAATTGCAACTTTACTGTTAATTAGCTAAATAACAAAGTATTAAAGCTCTAATAACAAAGTAAATGTGATAAATGCTTCACTTCTGACGTTAAGTTAACAATTTAATCTAACAGCAACTAAATTACCTCCCTAACCTTAACTGCTACTTCAAGCAGTAGCCCTGTGAAGTCTCTTATCTTGTAACCATTCACTAAATCTTTGACTTTAAGTCCAAGCTTTATGGTAGAAATAGGAACTCCTGGAGATGATAAATATTTATCTTACAACTTTATGAATTAATGTAACGCTAACTAAATTAATGGAAATCTAGTTTATAATTTGCAGTTTAAGGCCTAAGTAAATGATAATCTATAATACTTTGAACTAAGCAATGGTTAGAATACAAATAGCTCATCAATAAATATTAGTTTTGCTGCTATTGTCCTTCTTTTATTAGTGATATATTGATTATCATAAAATTATAAACAAATAATTCATAAAACCTATTTAATACCTTTCATATTTAAATTTTATTTGTTTATCTCTATTATATATTTGATTAAAAAAAATATATTTAATTGAATACAAAATATGAATTTTATTTTTATTTAAATAGTATATTTAAAAAGTTACTTAATATCATGTTAAATAAAAAAAGTCTTGCCAAAAGCCTTAATCAAAAATATTTTATAAATAAAAATCAAATAATAAAATATTACTTGAGATATTTTTTAGAAAAATCAATGAGTTTAGTTAGAACTAATTATATATATAGCAGTTCCAAAATTTAAATTTTTGTGGTTGTGGACTGTGCATAATTTTATTATATTTTTTAAGTAATTTTTTTCTTTTTTTTTTAGAACTTAATCTATTGTTAAAAATAGAGGCATCAAAGTTTATTAACAATTTTTATTTCTTAAAAACAAAAAAATTGACATGATTTTTAATTTTATATTTAAAAATTTTATTTTACCATTTAATAATTTGTTAGAATATGATCTTATCAGTAAATTGGATTAGAAAAGAAATATTTATTTAGTTAAAATTACATAAATTAATTTATTAAAATAACTCTATCCATTCAATAAAAAATATTTAATATTATTATTATTATTATTGTTAAAATCTAAAATTGAAAGAAGTTTAAATCAAGCATTTTTATAAGTTAAATTATATTTTTTAAATTTTAGCTATTTATTGAAGCCTACTAGAAAATAAATGAATGTTTTAACTAATTTAGACACATTTCCCTTCCACTTAATTATTTTTATTTATTTATTTTTGAATTTTTTGTGGTTTTGATACTTTTTAGGATTTGACAAAAGAATTTATTTTAAATAAACTATTATTATTTTTAAGAAATAAAATCATAAATCAATTTTAATCTTAGCTTAAAACTAAGAACTAAAATTTGATGATTAGAAAATACTAAATAAGCTGAAGTAACTAATGGACTTAGATTCTGAGATAGAAAGAAATATAAAACATGATAAAATTTGCAATTTAGTTAGGATTAGGATACTAATTTTATGTCCATTTCAATTTAAATATAATTTTCTTGTTTTTAAATATTTATTAAAAGATTTTTTAAATATTTTGCAAAGCAAAAAACAAAAGATGAAATGATTGTTTTAATTAGAATTAATTCAGCCAAAAATATAATTAAAATGAATTACTAGGGCATAAATGAGTTAAATTTATAGAGTTTTAGAAGAAATCCAATCTTGAAATAATTAAAAATAATGCTATCTTTTAAGGTCAAAAACTTTAATGAAATACCAAAAATCGGTAAATAAAAGTCTTATCATCCTAATATATAATTTATTGGATCTAAAATGATAATGAGTAATTCCTTCTAGAAATATATATTTAACTGAATGAAGATTTTAAAACTTAACATAAAGAAAATAAGTCTTGTATTCACATATAATAATTATTAAAATAATATATGATTTGAATATCTTTTATTTTTAATTTTAAACACTTTTTAATTTAGATAAGATTTTTTTATTAAAAATATCTATTTATTAGTATCTCAATATCATAAACCCTCTCTCTTATCAGTTCACCAGCATTGATTCTTTTTACCAAAACTGCATCAAGGAAAATGGATATTGAAAATATTAAATAAAGGAGTTTAAATTATTTACTTTAAACATAAGTGAAAAAATTAATTTTATTAACAAAATATTTTAGATGCTCTCTATCTAAATTTAACTAACTCTATATTTAATTTTTTAGTCATTTTAGTTAATTTTTGTACATTTTCTTTTTTTTTAAATTTATAAAATAATTTTTAGATTTTTAGATTTCATAATAAATGAGTATATAATAGAATTGAAATACTATTTATGAGCATAATCAATTTTAAATTTCCTCAAAGTATCTAAGACAAATTTATTTTTCTGATCAAAAATATGATTAATCTAAGCCTGATCAGGAAATTAAATAATTCATAGAAGTTTACACTTTTACAGATTTTTTAAATTAATAAAAATATGTATGTATCAATAATAAATTGTATGTTTAAGTAAAATAAAATTAAAATGCTTTTTAATCTAGTGTCTGTAGTGAATACAAATTTAGAATATATCATCACAAATTTATCTAGAATTTTTGTTGACATTTGCAAATTACAATAAATTAATTTTTAAGGTAAGAATATCTGAGTAGATTTATGATGAAATTTTATTAAAGCTTATCTTTTTTGAAAAAATAACTCTTCATAGTTTAAATGATAGCTATTTTCTTAGATAAGAGGAAACACATCTTAGTTTTAAAAGAAAAATGGTTAACTATTAGATTATAAAGCAATCACAATATCTCATAATAAAATAAAGGATAAAAGAAAAATAATACTTATCAACATAACTAATTTTAAATCTCCTCAATAATTTTTAAAATAAATTAATTTAAGGCTAAATAAATTTGACATTAGCTTTATACTTGATTACAATTTCTGTAAACAATTCATAATTTGAATATCCCATCACTATTTTACCTTTAAATTTACTTTAATAATTAAAGGAAAACCAACTAATTGTGAAGTAAGAATATATGAGTAAACTTATTATGAAATTAATTAATACTTAACTTTGAGAAGAAAAAATTTTTAAAGCTTACTTGATCGCTTTTTTCTTTGATTAATGAAGTAAATTTTATTTATTAGTAGGGAAAAAGTTTATAATATTCTTCAGCAAACATAATATCGTCTTTTTAAAAAAATATCTTCTACTTTTATTCCTTAAATATGAGGTCAACTTCATAAAAATTTTCAAGTTTTGTATGCACTATTTATAATTATAAAATTTTAAAATGAATAATTAAATTTTTGAGTGTAAGTTCCCTAATCTTAATTAATTTCACAAACAAATTAAATCATTAAAAGAAAAAAAGTATAAATTTATTTATCACCTTAACATACTCTGTAAATCTCACAATTATAAAGTTGTAAAGAAAGGTTTAAAATAAATAAAATTAAATTCAAATTATAGATTTATATTTTTTGATATTTATTAAAGATTACTTTAATAAAGTGGTATTTAATCATAAAATATAAATTGAAATTTTTAATTATTATATTTAAAGAGAGAATTTCATATTAAATCCTTAAATAGACTGCTTTTTGTAAATTTTTTTGTTTTTGTGTTAGTAAGTGTAAATTTAATTTTCTGATAGAATGTAAGATCTCTGATTTTAATAAAAAACAACTAAACCAATATTCAATCTAAAGATTTAAATTAAAAAACATAATTGATAATAATATATAAATTTAAACTAAGTAAATATTTTGTAAAGCTAAAAAAATTATGAAAACTTAAATTTTTGTTGCAATAGCTCTTTAGTTATTAATTTTAGTAAGTGCTGATAATAATTGCACATTTACAATAGATTAGTTAAATAACTAAGTATTAAAATCTCAAATCAGTTAATCATGTAAAAACTGCTTCACTTCTGATGTTAAATTGACCATATAATCAAATACAAAACAAATCACCTCTTTAAAATTAACAGCTGTTGATGTTAATGATCCTGTATAATCTACTACATTACAGCCAGCTGAATAATCGTTGACTATAAGCCCCTTCTTTTTAATTTAGTATTAATCTGGAGGTACTTATGAGGCATTCAACTTTATGACATCATGCAAAACCAAAGAGGTTAATGGAAATCTTGTTTATAGCTTAACCTTTAATGCTAAAGTAAATGGTGACTACTAATTTTTCCAATTAAATAACGGATATACTAGTAATAGTTTAGTACTCAAAAATGTATCTTATGTTGCTTTAATCCTCTGTATGATTTTAATATTTTGAAAATAGTAAATAAAAATAATAAAGTAGTAAAACGTATTATATATTTTGTTTCAAGTATTGTTTTGATTTGAATTATTTTTACAAGAAAAAAAATAATGAAATATATAAAATAATATTAATTAATTAATTAAAAAAATTCAAATTTATTCCAAAACATTTTAAGATATATTTTTCTTATAAAAATAGATTTTGAAATTATATTTTTAATGACTTCATCCATAATCGTTATTTAATTCGATGTGTTATTATTTGAGAAAAAAAAAATTTTTTTTAATTTAAGTTAATTTATTTATTCATTATTTTTTATATAACAAAATATTTTTCTATTTATAAATAAATTAAAAATTTTTAGATTTTAATCAATTAATTAATTAAGTACTGCTCCTGTAGCTTTTCAAACATTATTTATACCCCTGGATCAGTTATATCATTATCTATTAATTATTTTTATTTATTATAATTAAATTATTTTTGTATATTTCTTATTTCGACTTTACTTGCTAGAAAAACTAATTAATTAATTTCAAATATTTTTAAATGAATGCCATTCATAAATCTTTCATATCTAAACGACTAGATTTTTGAATAGCATTTTTCAAAAATAATGATATGTTGATTCTGTAAATGGGATATAACTAAAAGAATATATATATATGCAATTCACATCCTAAAGCATACTCATTATCAAATTTTTTATGAATTTTTTTACTGCCATTATTTTTAAAATAGTTTTAGAAGCAATAATAGCCAATATCCTTTTTATATCTTTTAATAAATTTTATTTCAAAATTAAATATCTAATTTCAATAAAAGATATATTTTTCTATCAATTAATTGAAAAATAATAAACTTATCATTCAAATTCATTTAATCTTAACTGTTTATGACAATAAAATTATTCTTAGCTTTTAGGATTTTTTTTTATAAATAAATTAAATTTCATTTATTAAAATGAATAAAAGTTATGAGATATTTCAGCAAACTAACATCATTGAATATAATATATGAAGCATTAATTATTATATATAACATTAGTGAAATACTATTTGTTTTCATACCAATTTTTAATTATTTCAAAATGATTTAGGTCAATTTATTTTTCTTACGAAAATGTGATTACTAAAAACCTGATCAGAAAAGTAAAAAATTAGTAGAATTTATTCTTTGCAATATTCATGAAATAATTGAAAATATGTAGGATAACCTAAAATGTGAATTTAGAAATTGAATGTTTGATTACAAAAAAATTAAAATATTTTTTTCTTTAATTTATTTTAAGAATTCACATTTTGTTTTTTTACCATATTTTACCTTTAACTTTTTCAAATATAAAAGGAAAATTATATAATATTCTCGATGATAAATAAATTAAATTTTATTTATTTAAAGGAAAAAAGGATATGAGATAATCAGCAAAATAATATCATAAAATATAAAAAATGAAGTATTAATGAATATAATATATAAGAAAGTGATTAAGATAAATTTATTTTTCTGATAAAAATATGATTACAAGAAACCTCATCAGAAAATTAAATGGTTACTAGAAATTTATTCTTCTGCAAAAATTTTAAAATCATAAAAAATATCTAGGCTAACTTGAATATGAACTTATAAATTTTATGTTTTAATTTCAATAAAATTAAAATATTTTTTGCTCTATCTATCTGTAATTAATTCACATTTTGAAAATTTAATCACTATTTTAACACTAAATTTTGTTGATAAAATATACAAAATGAAGTATAAAAGAATATAAATAAATTAAGATAAATTTATTTTTCTTATGAAAATGAGATTACAAGAAACCTAATCAGAAAATTAAAAAATTACAAGAAACCTAATCAGAAAATTAAAAAATTACAAGAAATGAATTTTTCAGTATGTTTTTAAAAACATTCAAAATATTTGGGCTAACTTAAATATGACTTTATAGATTTTATATTTAAATAAAATAAAATAAAAAATATTTCTTGATGTAATATCTGTAATAAATTTACATTTTGAAAATTTCATCATTATTTTACTACTAAATTAAGTTGAATAATTAATTAATGGAAAATCAATTTATTGCAGAGTTAGAATAATGAGTAAATTTATCATCAAATTAGTTTAACTTCCCCAATTTTTATTATTTTGATAAAAAAATGAAATTATTTAAACAAAAAAGTACAAATTTAGTTACTTGTCTTAAAATACTATTCAAATCTTAAAATAATAAAGTTAAATATCTTGATTATAAAACTTTATATTTGAAAGGAAAACTGATTATAATATATAATTTTAAATTAAAAAAATATTTTGTTAAGCTTCAAAAATTATGAAAACTTAAATTTTAGTAGCAATAGCTCTTTAGTTATTAATCTTAGTAAGTGCTGATGATAACTGCACATTTACAATAGATTAATTAAATAACTAAGTATTAAAAACTATAATCGGAGAATCATGCAAAGCCTGCTTCACTTCGAATGTTAAATTAACCATCTAATCAAATACGTAACAAATTACCTCCTTAAAATTAACATCAATTGATGTTAATGATCTTGTATAATCTACTACTTTATAACCAGCCTAAAAGTCTTTGACTATTAGTCCCTAATTTTATATATAATATTAATCTGGAGGTGGTTATGAGGCATTCAACTTTATGACATCATGTAAAACCAAAGAGGTTAAGGGAAATCTTGTTTATAGTTTAAGCTTTACTGCTAAAGTAAATAATAACTACTAATCTTTTGAATTAAATAACGGTTATAGTGATAGCTTAATACTAAAAAATTTATCTTATGTTGCTTTAATCCTCTGTATGATTTTAATATTTTGAAAAATTATATATGTTATAAACAAAAAATACTAAATAGTATTAAATGTTTTATTTAAAGTAATGTTTTGAATAAAAAATAAATTATCTTAATATATATAATTGTATTTATATTAAGGGTACAAAAATGGATAAAAAATTGTTTGGTTTTTATATTATTTGAGTATTTTAAAAAAAATAATTTATTATTTAAATTATTATTTTAGTTTCAGAATTAAAGTGAAAGTTGGACTAGATAAATGTATTTTATTCTCAAAAATATTTTTCTGCTGAGGTTTTTTAATTTTATGAATTAAATGTAAAGAGGTAATAGTGTAATTAATTAAAATATTTTTTATTTTTAGAAGTTTAAGAAGGAATGTGGAGGAATAAGATTATGGTGATTGGCCCTCTGAGAGAAGGATGAAAAAACTATCATTTTTCTCTTAGAGAGATAACCCATTTTTTTTAAATATTGTGTTTTCAAGACTTTTATTATTTACTAATTTGTTATGTTGTCATCATTAATTCTTCTAAATAAATGACTAATAATCTAATTATTATTTTCTTCTTCAATATTTTAAAAGTTTCAATTAAATTGGTGCAAATAATTCATCAGACTTAAGTTCTAGTTTAGCAAATTGCACTAATCTTATAAATTTGACATTGTGATTGAATAAATATATTTGAATTGTGAAATTTTACCAAAAAAAAATGAATGAAAAATAAATTTGCTCAGTTATTTAAATTAATACATTAAATTTTCTACATTTTTAAATATCTTACATTTTTTAACTTGATTAAAAGCATCGAACTGTAAAAATTTATTTCATAACAAATTAAATTAATATATATTAGTTTTTACTGAATCAGAATTAATCAAAAATTTTTCTTTAATTTACAAATAAGTAGATTCAGATAAAAATATGGTCAACATAACCTCGGACTTATTTACATTAAAATATTAATTTTACTCATAAAAATCTTAAATACAAAAATCAACTTGACATCAAATTATTTGTCTTAAATTTTTCTAGTATTTGGCTATTTCTAATTTTGTTATATATTAATTATTTTCATACAATCCTAAATTAAAACAAATATGAAAGTAAAATTTATAATTTAACTTTAGTTAATAATTTATTCAGCTTTTTTGTTTTAAAATTATTCTTTTTTTACAAATTTAACATTTTTAATTGAACGAACATATTCAAAAAAAAAATCGATAGATTATTCATGATTATCTTGACTTTTGGTTTCGCTAATTCTTTAAAACCAATTATGTGCTATAACAAAAGCGAAGAATTTAACTAAACTACTAATAATGATAATGCAATTCTACTTTTCATTATATTTTTACTTGAAAATATATAACAAATTTATACTTAAGTTGAAGATCTTTATATATTTACTGTTTCTTAGTAGCCATTCATAAATTAATACATTGATTAATTTAAGATAAATATATATTTATTATTTAAAAATTTGGACAATTTTTTCATTCAAGGCTTTCAAATTTTGATAATAAATCGAACTTATTTTTGATAAATCCTTAATTTAAAATTTAGTTTCAAGTGAAGATACGAACTTATTTATGTTAAAACTTTATTTATAATTTCTAAAGGTTTATATTAAAATCTTCTATTTTATAAAAATAGATAAAATAAATAGATATTTTTAAACTTCAATTATTCCTAAATTCTAGCTTTTATTTGCTCTTCAAAAAGTATCATTATCAAGATCAAACAAACTATTTATATAAATTAAAAGAATAAAAAATTAAAATGAATAAAAATATCTTGCTAGTTTTAGTATTAATCTTTACTTAAGGCATAGCTTTGAATATTACTCCTAATTGCTCTCTACTGGCCTCATAGTAAGCTTGTTAGTTTGTAGATAAATACTGTTAATATTCTGTGAAATCTACCTCATGTAATAATAAATGTGAAAGTTTTGATTAGCCTACTTGCGAAAGCTCTACCAATTCTAATTACTGTAATTCATTTCCTTCATAATGTTAGTAAGTTCTAGATTGTACTACTATTACTATTTCTGATTAATGTTAAACAAATCCTGCTTGTTAATGGAATCCTCCTGTACCTGAATCCTGCACACCTTTGCAAGGTAATCCTTTATAAACATTTTGCTAAAATAGCTAAGAAACTTGCTAATCACCCAAATGTAAATATACTCCACAAGTAAATGCTTGTAGTTATAAAAATAGTTCATGTGAAAATAATTAAAATTCATGCGATTACAATTATTGTGATTTGTGTCATATAGCTAATCCCAATTTTTGTTCCATACATGTGAATGGTTAATGCGTAGATGGGTGTAGAAATTCAAATATTGAATAATGCTAATAGAATAGCTAGTTGTATGGTGAATGTTAAGTAGGATGTATTACTAAAAAAAATACAAATGTTTGTTCAAATGAAACCAGCGAAAATAAATTTTGTACTTGTTAATAAATTTAACCTGCAAGGTGTGATTAGGTTAATAATTATTGCTAAACTTTATAAGCTAAAGATTGTTAATCGGAAAATAAATATTGTGCATACACAGCACCTGTTAAGGGAACTTGCACAAATAAGGTTTAATGTTCTGTCCTGTCAGATTAAAATTCTTGTGTCTCTCAAAAAAATTGTAACTGGGGTAGTTATAAATGCTAAACTAAAGATTAGATGTAATGTTAAGCAACTGATTCATAACAAGTCTGTACAAGTAGTAGTAAATTCTGTAAATTTTCATAAAGCTTTTAATGCACAAATAAAGTAGAAGTAGCTTAATACTCTTCAAGCATTCTTTTATATATGACTCCTTTTATTATGATTTTTAATATGTTTTGCTTAGTTTGAAATATAAATTGTTATATACTTCTATAATTATGAATAATTATTTTGATTTTTCATTATTTTTTTTGAATTGCTTTATGTGATGAATATTTGTTTTTATTTGTTTTTTTTTGATGTAGCTCAATTTTAGCAAAAATAATTTCATAGTAAACTAAATTAAAAAATTATCAAATTAGCTTAAAAAATTATTAAATAAAATTTTGATTCAATACAAAATACTTATCTATCTATATCCCTTTACTTTGGAAATTTAGAGCTTTCAGCTAGCTTAAATATATTTAATTAATAATTATTAGAATATATTTTTACATCTTAATTTACCAGAAGATAGGTAATAAGTAATTTACTTACAATTTATGAACATAATTGATTTTTTTTTTTCAATTTTTATTAAAAATATTTTGTTTTTATTTTGAAATAAAAATTTATAAAATGAAAGAAATAAATACTAAATTTTGTTTTTTATTGAGTGTAGTAAAAGAATTATTTATTATTTAGATGAAACCAAGTATATTAATTGTATAAACAAAAAGTTTACCTTGCCTACATTTTAACAATACCATTATTTCAATTGAAGAATATAATTTATGTTTTTATATCTATTCGATTTATCCAATAAAAAAATTTTTTATAAAACTGCTTTTAAACTTATTTTTAAAATTAAGAATTTCTTCTTTAACAAAATATTCCAATAAAATTATTTTTCATAAATCATTTTAAACATTAGCCATATATAAATAATATAATTATTTTAATATAAAAAATATTTTCAAATTGATTAATTAAAAAAATGAATTGATTAGAAAGATAAATTAGATTAAATTTTTTACAATTTTTTCATCTTTTTGTTTAGAAAACTTTTTTTATTTGTTATAAGTTTTATTTCATTTCATAAGAAAAGCATAAAATTAGTTTTCTACTAAATATTTATTTGACTAACAAACTGAAATTCTGTAAATATCTTTGTGCATTTCAATATAATGAATTTATAAAAACATTTAATATCTATATGATGTATTAAATTAATTAAAATTTATTTATTTGTTTCAGAATTAATCAAAGAAATCTTAATCAGCGTCATCTAGCTCTTCATTTTTAATATCTTTTTTTTCTTTATGAGCAATCTTTTTATTAATTGCATTATCTAATTTTTAATGCTATTACTAGTATTCATTGTAGTGAGCTTATTATGATGAATTATTTGGCTAGACTTAATTTTTTATGAAGCTACCCCAAAGCGCTTGTTATTATTAGGCCTATGGAACAGATCCGAATAAAGCTTGTTGTGCATTTACTCTATTAGCATGCTTCGATAAAATATTAATCTGTTATTACACAAACAAACAATTATTTAGTGTATGTTTAAAAAAAAAAAGATACCTAAACATCTTGAACAGCTTGCTTGTATTCATATGTTATTCTTTGCTCTTGAGTAATTACTCTTACCATCTTATCTCCTTGCAGAGTTGAGAAGAAAATTTTGCTTTAAATAGGAATTTATTGTCTGCCTTTGAAATCATATTCGTCTTTAACGGCATATTAATAAGTTATACTTGAATTTTCAGTTGCATTTCCCAAATCAGTATGTGGACTACCTTCTATCATTACAAGTCCTTCATGAAGCTATACAACAATTTCTACTTTAGTGGCAACTAAATCGCTTTAAACTAACTCAATAAAATTAGAGTTAAAATCTGCAGGACCTACTCTAGAAGTTCTTCCTCCTGTGGTATCAGACAGTTTACCAAGTACACGAACATCACTTTCATTTCCTCTCATTGTAATTGTATGAATTAAGATACCTAAAGATTTAGCTAATTAACCCATTTTTTCATAAGTAGCGTAGTCTTTTTAGTCTTCCAATTTACCAATACCTTCATTAGCAAGCCCATCCGTGCATAGAATAATACTTGAGCCGCTTTAAGGACTCTGCGAAGCTAGTCCCAAACTCACAGCTAAGCCAGGTCCAAGAGCTGTTGATCCATTAGTTCTAATTTCTTTATATTTTTAAGGCATATTGTTAACCTAGCTTACATTATTTTTAAAAAGATTTTCATAGCTATTTTATCCTAATTCGAATAACTTCTCAAATGATCCTTCCTTAGAAATAGTAACGGGAGGGGATTAGCAATCACCTAAAATAAAAAATAAAAATATTTTTAATCTATTTTTGTTATTATTTATTTAAATAATTTATGCTCTACCTAAAACAGTGACATCCTTAGAAAACAGAACTATTCCTACTTTCCTATTAGGGAACTTTTTCTACATTTGAGTAATTTAAGATTGAATAGCTTTTTCTACACAAGCTTTACGAGACATGTACTTGCTCTAGCCATCTTCATCCTTGAAAACAGTTCCACTACTCATAGATCCTGAATTATCAAGACAAAAAATAATAGTTCTTTAGTCATTAAAATCAGCATCATTATTGTCTTCTACATCCATCTAATATTCTTAATTTTTAGATTACTTTTATTCTTCTTCCTCTTTTTTTTGTTAGTCTTTCATTTTCTTTTATTTTTTATTTAAAAATATTTTATTAAAATTTCATAATCATTTAAAGGAGAAAAATATAAAATTGTAATTAATATACCTCATTTTATTTTTCCAGCATATAAAAGATGTCCTGTTCCTTAGGAATCATATTATTTTTATATTCAGTGCTGAGGGGATTGATATAATCACAGAATTCGCACTACCAAACTGTTTATCCATCTCTTTATTTAATTACAGATAAGTAGTTTAGAGCTGCCTAGCAACTGACACAAAAAGTTGGAGCCTATTGGATATAATTCTTTTAGAGTTTCTTCAAATTAGAGAAGTGAATTTCTATGATGTTAGAAGTAATTTTTTGATGCACTTAATTCTAGTAGGCTTTCTTCTCTTCTGAGCTCTTAGGCACAAAGAAATAGTCGTTTGCTTTTTTCATTTTTGGTAATAAGAAGTTAGTTGTATCTCGATGAAATTAATTTTTCAGATTTTTGATAGAATTTAAATTATTTGCAAAGAATTATTTCAATACATTTTTTGGTAGAGACGCTTTGGATAAAGAGTTAGTGTCACTCTCAAAATTTTTGATATTTATTACTATATTTTTCTGATCTAATCTGAGTTTTAATTTAATTGAATTACTTTATAAACTTAGTAAATAATATTTATTTCACTACCTCTACTTTATATTCATATTTTTTAAGTAAGCGTCTATTATAATTAAAGATTAAATCCTATTTATATATTATTAATATCGAAACAAAGAAGAAAAACATTTCATTTACACAAAGTAAATAAATAAATCAATTTTTAGGTTTTAATAAACTGATTTGATGTATTTAAAAATCTGGGTTAAATTGTAAGTAATTAAAATATTTTCCATTTTTTAAAATTTGATAGAAATCTTTTTTTATAATTTGCATTATTTTTTACAAAAATATGTAATATATTTTATGATATTAATATTCATAATTAGAAATAAAATTTTAAGGCTATCTTTGATATTAATTAAATGTTTAAAAATATTTTTTTTAGACTTAAATAACAGTGATTAACTAAATATTAAAAAATTTCTTTTTATTACATAAAAAATCAATCACCTAATATTTTAAAGCTAAAATTGTTCAATCAAATTATACTGTTTGTCTATAAATTAGTGAGCTATTAAAATTTATACTATCTAGCTATTTAGCTAAATCAGGTAAAGTAGCTAGTTATTTAATGTTGTGTATAGTTAGAATAAATAAGATATTTTTATTTTAAAAACTAAAATTTTATTTTCATTTTATATTTTAAGTATTTTTATTTAGAAAAATGTGATTTGGATTAAAAATGAAATAATTTAGAGGGTTTTTTAGTAAAAGTTAAGATGTGTTTTTAAGATAGCTAATAAGCTAAATGCTTACTATAAAACGGTGCTAAAAAGGCGCATGTTATTTTAAATAATCAGTAATCCTTTCTTATCAAAAAGATGTGTCTGATAAAAAATAAATATCAAACTATTAATTTATGTTATCTAGTTTGCTTGATATTTAAGATTTGCAATTTTTGATCAAGATAATATAAAAAGTAGAAGTAAATTAATAAATAATCTAATAAATAAAATGCATAGCGATATAAAAGATTTTAGATTTAATTCATCTAATACAGATTTAATTTACAACAGGCAATAGTTTATTTAACTAGTTAATGAGCAAATTTAACTCTTGGAGACTTCTGTTGATAGCTAAATTCTAAACGAGCAATATAAATTCGTTTCTGGCTTCTTAAGAGAGAGTATAATAATGGATTTATTTTATCATTTAATTATTTTTTAATAAAGGTAGTAGTGTTGTTATCTTTCTTTAGCAACAAATGTAAAATCTGTACAAGTTAAGGCTTTACTAATTATCAGCAGCCTCTCTAGAAAGGAATCAATTAACTCCACCAAAATACAATTACTTGAGCAGTAAACGAAATTCTTTTATTTTAAATACAATAAGACTGATATATCATTCATTAAAATTGCTAAATGTTATATTTTAATTTAAAATATAAATAGGTTCTGAATGTAATTATTAAGACTTATTTAGTAGAAACGAGCAACTGAAGAATCATTCTTCTTTTCAAAGAGCTTTGGATAAATCTGCTTTTTAAAGTGACTCTAATTATAACATTTTACAGAAGTAGCTGGCAGACGAAAGTAGTCAAAATAATAATAAGCATTTTGATTATTTCAATAGTATTACTCCTTAATAGTATTAACAGAAGTATTAATTTTACAACAACTCTTCTTTCTTCAATGATAAAAACGAAGATATATTCCCAATCAATCTTAATGATTCCTTTAAGAAAATAAAGAACTACTCTGATTTATTCGACAATCAAAACAATAAACAATCAACAAATTTTTCTGAATATTTTGATACTAAGAACAGATACAGAATACTTAAGCAATAAAATCTTGAGTTAGATTTTATTAAGGTTAAGCAACCAAACACAACTGATGAGGTTAAAGAAAACTATTTCAGTCAATTAGGTAATTAAAGCTAGAGTAAGCATATAAAAATTGTGAAAAAATCCACCAGTAATAATAATAATTTACCTATATTTTCCTCACCATAACAAGAAATTGCTCAAGAAGAGAAGGCAATGTCTAAAAATTTTTCATTTGAAGACATGGACATTTATGAAGAAAAAAATACTGATAAAAATTCTAGTCAAAAGTTTTTAAGACATGAAGTTCCAGTTTAAGAGTTTTAGCTTTTAAATATTCCTGATTTTTCTCCAAAGTAGAACAGCAGCGGTACTTCTTTTAATACAACTAAAGAAAAATAGCTCAATTAAAAATCAATATGTTATAACCAAACTAAATAAATTCAGAAATTCAATAACATTAATGGCAAGTTAAATTATGATTTTGACATACATGAAGGCAATATTTTAAGAGATTGTTAAAAATTGAATATTTAGGTCTCAAACACTCAAAATTAATAATCTTATAATATCGAAAGTTCTAAATAAAATAAATTTTAAAGTTCTCAGCAAAAAAATGTTTAAAGTGTTTCATAAAATTCTTAATTTAACCCTTCAAAATCTCAATCAAATAACTCTTAAAAAATTGACCTTTAATAATCACAGCAAAAGAGTGTTTAAAATAATTTGCAAGCTTAAAATAAATAACAGATAAATAGTTAAAGCAATATATTTCCTTAACCTAACTCATAATTCAATATTTAAAATAACTCTCTAGCAAACACTTCTAACAATGGATAAATAAATAAGTAATATCAACAGAGATTTTTTAACAGCTAAGAAGGTAAAATTTAAAATATTTGTTAAACTTCACACTCAAGTGCTAAATGCACATCAAATGAAAAATCTAATTTTAATACAGCATAAGAAAAAATGAGCCAAAAACCAACAAGAAAGAAAAAAGAGAGGGCAAAAAAAATCCTCAAAGCCTACTACTAGTAGAACAGTAATGAATCTTTAAGCAGTAACCCAATTAATAAAAAGAAAAAAATATGCAAAAGTAAAAGATTTTTTTATTTTTAAAAGGTTTAAATTATTTAATTAAAAAAATAATAAGCCAACAACAAAGTAGCTGCTGTAAAGAAAGGTAAAAGTTTTGAAAATAATTAAATCAAAGCAACACTAAGTAAAGGAGATTCAAAATATGATGACAGTAATTTAGAGGAATCTCTTTTTGAAAATATTACCAGTGAAGAGACCAGCAATTCCGATTTGTATTATGACTAGGAAAGTGAAAACAACGATAGTGAAAGCTTGAAGCAGGAATCAGACAAAAGCTATTTTGAAGATTAATCTAACTCTGAGTCAGATATAGATACTTCTGAGAAAGGCTTTATAGACACAGATCAAGCAAATAATTCTAGTAAACTGAATTTAACAACAAAATCAAAAAGAGGGCATTACAAAAAATATTCTGTGAAACTGAAAAAAAAGCTGGTTAATTTAGTAAGAAATTGAAATTAAATTATAAAAATCAGTGACTTATTTTACTTTATAATTGAAAAGCTTTTGGAAGGTGAATAACCAAAAGATCTCTCTCAGAGATATAATATTCCTATGAAAAATTTACAGAGATGGAAAATTTATGGTGCTGAAAGAAGAGAAGGTGGAGGAAGAAAGATTATGGACTTAAATATGGAAGTTATTCTTTTAGAGTATTGCATTGATTATACATTAAGAGGAAGATGCAGATGTCCTAGAAAATTAATTATGCAAAAAGTAATTTAGGATAGAAATATAATTATATTATTTTTATTTTTGAGATACTTAATAGATATCTTGTTAAAAAATCTAGATTTAATAACCTTAATTTATCATTTATTTAATTTTTTATTTTGTGAAAGGTTAAAGAAGCTAAAATTCTAAAAATATTTTTAAATTTTAGCAATTTAATTTAAAGTTTCTTTTAGGTTATTTAAGCCATTACAGTTTATTTAAAATTTTTATTTACTCAAAATTCATATTTAAAGGCAAGAGATTTTACTAAAGAGGATAACAAGTTTAAAGGGTCAAAAGGTTGGCTAGATAAGTACTCTACTAGAACAGGTTTATCAAAGATCATGTCAGAATTTAAACAATTAAAGATTATTAATGAGAGAGAAATCTTCAAATATGTTAAAAGCAAATCTATTGAGCATATAAAATAAAAAATAAAACAGGTAAATCCTCTGAACATATTTACAAGTCATTAATACATTAAGTTTTTAGAAGGACAACTTTCTGTCTATAAAAACTTTTGGGAAATTGAATTAACTAGCTATAAAAACATTTCTAGTTAATATTGGGAGCACTGTGAAAATAAAAACTCAACTTAACCAATTTAAAATAATATATTTAGTGATATTATTACTGAATATAGAAAATATAATAGATGCCCTAAATTAAACGAACTTAACTATTTCTTTGGTGTTCCATCTGAATATTTATTAAAATGCCTTGGTCTTTAAAATAGCTCTGATAAGAGCAAGTAATCAAATGATTAAACTCTAAAATCTTAAAGATTGAAAGAATGTAAACATTTTAAATACATATTTATTCTTTTAAAAAACTCATTAATTTTAAATCAAAAGAGTCTTAGACAAATTAAGTAGCAAGCTTTGATAATCTAAAGTTTGATTAAAAATAAGGAAACAAAGAATTAGTTGAAATGAATACACAAAACCCAACTACTTAGAATGATCATAACTAAAATTTTGTTGGTAAATATTATTAGTAAGGATATATCTAAATATAATACTTAACAATGAAAGATAAGTAGGTTTAGTCAAATAGTTTAATAGAAGGGCAAAGTTACTCTACTAAAAACGAAGAAACATTCTTTTTAAAAAAAGATAATTAAAGTAATCTCTAAATCTAACAAAAATACAAATAAGCTAAATTAATTAGTGATGACGATAGCTCAATTGAAGAGATTTTTAGGAATTATGAAAATAATATTGACTGATAGAGATGAATTTTATTTTTTGACTGTAAAAAAATTAATTTTATTTTTAAATTTGTTTAATTTCATATTTAATATAAATTTAAGACTATATTTTTGACATATATTAATTGAATTTATTTCCTTTCAAACATTTTGTATTTTGGCTGACTAAAATTTATTAAATAATATAAATTATTTTTATCAAAAATTCATTTATTAATTATTTTAATTGAAATTTATATTTCTGTTCAAAAAAATATAAAGAAAAAATTTAAATTTGAAAGTCTTAGTATTTATTTGATAATACAGGATATTATGATAGACTAGATAGTAAGATTTGTTATAGATAAAAAATTGATTAATCAGAAACTAAAAGTAAATAATTTATTCATTGTTTATTTTCAGTTTTTGATTATTTATTTTTACTTGAATTGCAAATAGTTCAAGTGCATATTTTGAATTATTAGTCAGTATAAGCTCAAATCTTTAATTTTAATATAGCGCTTGAATCAGTAAAGTATGTTAATCAATACAAATTTATTAATTACATTTATGATTGAGTTTTATTTTATTGTTCATTTATTTATTTTAATAGCTAGTATTTTATTGAAGTATTTAATTATAAAACAAAATAGCCATATTTAAACTTTTCAGCCTTTTTACTTTTATGAAGATAAAAATTAGAAATCTTCGAAACTAAATTTATTAACAACCAAAATTTGGTTTTATTCCACCAATTTATAAATTAAAAAAGTAGTATGAATTATCTTTACAGCTGAGATAAATTTTAAAAAATTCAACTAAAATCTAATATGCTTAAATAGTAATACAAAAATTTAAAAAAGTATTTAAGTTTTAACTATCATTTGTGCGTTAGCAATACAGATAAGAAATGTTAAAAAAAATGAATAAAGGAAAGAGTGATTAAAATTGAATATGGAGGAAAAATTATTTATTTATTTATATTTTAATATTTGACCAGATTTGAAAGAAAAAGCTAAAAAAATTATTAAATAACAAACAAATTAATAATTTAGTTATACTTGACCCATAATTAAATGTATGAATAGTGCATATCAATTTCTTTTGAATAAAGACACAAATATGATTTTTTAATCTAAAAAAGTAAAAATGAATTGATTTGGAATTAATTAAATTGATAAATTTATAATCGAATTTACAAACATGTTTATAGATAACAATTTATAACTATAACGATAATGAATTATAATTAATTTATATAAGCACAAATTTATTTATTTATTTGTTGATATATTTTGATTTGATTTGTTTGATTGTATTTTTTTGGTTAAGATGTGTTGTGAAACAGCATAAGTTTTAAAAAGGAAGAATGGGTAAGAGTGGGTTTAGGGAAATAGGTTTAAGTGGTTTAAGGGAAGATTGATTTTGGTCAATCGGGTGGTGGAAATAAAGGGATTATCTTGACTAGTCAATATCAAGATCAGCCAGCATTTATATTTTTTGAAATAAGTCTTTTTTTATAATTTATTCACAATCATCAGATTGCATCATTTGTTTTTTCTTTTTATCGTTTGATTAAGCTATCAAATAATAAATTAAAAGAAGTGGGGGCAATTTTTCTTTTGGAATGTGTGGAAAAAAATTAGTCAATAAGAAATTATATTCATTATTATTATAATTTTTTTTGATTCACTGTTCGATTGATAAAAGAAAGAGAGGCGAGTAATAATTATTATTTCAAAGGTCTATCAAATTTGGTTGTTTTCATAATCATTGAAAAACAGTTCACTCGCTGACTTTTTATTAAATTTTCTTTTATTTTTCTTCAAGCAATTTACACTTAAATTAGCCAATTAAAAGAAGTATTTTTTAATCTAAGTTTTGATTTGTTTGAAGTTGTCTTTTTTAAAAACACTCATTTAAAAGATATATATGCATTTGTTCTCACTTTCTTTCAGTGAGTTTGTCGATTGTTCGTTCATTTGTTTTAATACCCTTTGAAACAGAACATTTTGAGATTCTGTTTTTTATTTTTTTACTTGTTTTCCACCAGAATTTTTTGAATTAAGTCACTCATATTTTAAATTATACACATAAAGCGTGTACCATTCATTCATTCTCCTTCTAATCCTTATACTGCTCCTTTCACAATTGCGAAAGGAGCAGCCAAGGTCAGAAGTTAATGAAAGAAAAGAGAGTGTTTTCCATGAGGTTAGAATTATTGTTGAGGAAAGCGGGGTAGTTGTTTTAGTTCAACCATTAAGCATTTTCATAAGAAAAGTCATCGTTCTTATAGCTTTGAGAGTCTTCAGTGCAGAGTTGAGAGTCATTATTTTTTAAATTGTAATACTCAATATTTTAAGATTGGCTTTCGTAGCAGTCGTTGGAGACGTATTCAACCTTTAAGTATTATTGATTTTATTCATAATCGTAGCTATAATCGCAAGCAGCGGATTCTTATTAGCATTATTACTATTCCTTTTATTCGAAAACAGGTTCTTATTAATTCTTGATGAAGTTGGAGTAGTATTGATAGTATTATTGAGCTTTGGAGATTTTAGAAGAAATTTCTACTGATCCGCAAACCTTCTTTTCAGCAACAATATTTTATGAGTATTCAAATTTAATGTTGTAGTTTTACTCTTCTTCTTCTTCGTTGCAGTCTTCGAAGATTTAGTTGTTAATGATCTTTCTGGGATTTTATTGATTGACAAAAGCGTACTCAGAGTACATCTAACCCTAAGAAGCGTTGGTAGAGAAGGAGTAAAGATCGTAGCTTTGGGAGAGAGATTAAGAAGAGGATCTCTTGCAGTTGAGGTCTTAAGAGGAGGTTTCAGAGTATTAGCAGTAGTTTTAGGAAACCAAACCGTTGCTGGAAATCATAGAAGATTCCTTAGCAAGTCTTTTTTGCTTTTCCTTTTCTTCTTTGGAGAGCTTTTACTTGATGAGGGGGTCAGTTGGGTAAAGAGAATTCCACATATCGTAGAAATTGAGGATGTTTTCTTCATCCCAGTGGATGATTAAGAGCAAGGCAAGTATTTTCTTTCTTTGCAAGGTGCACCATTCTTCAGATTCAAATACATACTTTTCTTCTTCAGAAACCATAGCAGAGAGCATGGAACGATATTCATCGCCCTTTTGGACTCTTTAAATTTCAGACTTGAATTTGTTTAAAAGATTTATGTACTTCTTGCCTTATTTGGGAAGAGAGTTTTCAATCTTCTTACGCAATTCACGGCCAGAAACAATTTGGTATTCTTCTTTAAGGAAGGGAGCAGCGTAATTTTCAAGGAAGTAGTTGCAAACAGCATCTTGGAGTTACTTGTTGAGGTAGTTTCTGGGTTTATTCTTCATCACAGTGGTGATGTGGAGCATGTTATTCTTAATGCTATCCTTAATGTCTTGACTGAATTCCATTTTTGATGATTTAGAGTGTTTGTTTGTTTGTTGGTTGGTTGTTTAAGAAATGAGGGAAGTTGGAGTAAGGGGTTTTAGGGAATTTAAATCTTAAAAGATTTAAAGAGGGTTAAGAAGGTGGAAGGAAGGAAGGTTTTTTGGAGTTTTGTTTGTTTTCTCTTTTTAAGAGATAGCAATAAGATATATTTTTTGTTTTGATTTGTTTTGATCAATTAATTAATTGTAAATTTTAGAATCAATACTTTCTTTTTAAAGATTATGACCAAGTTAATTCAAATAAGCAAACCCTATAAAGAAATAATGAATTAATTATTAATTGAAAAAGAATAAGTGGGGAGGAAAAAAAAATAAATTCATACAATAATTAGCATTTAATACAAATAAATAAATTTCAGGAATTAACTTACTAAAAAAGGAAAGTAATGAGGAAAGAAAATAAGTAAATAAATAAATGCATTAATAAATAAAGTATACTATTCTCATCAAATTACATTTGTTTTCATCGAATGTAAATTAAGGCTCTCATTATAAAGATTAGCTAGCTAACTAGTTATTTAATAACATTATTTATCTATTTATTAAAATTTCAAATGAATTTTATTATAAAAACAAAAAGTCAATCAGCAAACAGTTCATTATTTGTATGTAGTCATAAAAAAAAACAACTTTATTCATTTTAATAATTAGTTAGTGTAATGAGCTTAATTTAAAACAGTGCAAAAAAAGAGTTAGAAATAGAGAGACTTTACAAAAAAAAATAATTGGAGGATTGTGAAAAATTAATTCAAGCAAATAACCTCTATTTTGATATTGACGGACTATGAAAACAGTAGTAAAGCAAAAAAAAAAAAATATCTTCAGCTAACATCAGAAAATTTAGAAACAAAATTTTCAATTATTAAATATACAAAAAATTTATTACATCAAATATATTCACAAAACAAGTCCATTAATATTTTTTAAATCTAATTTCAGACTGAACGAATAAACAAATAAACAAAAAAATTAACTAACTTGCTATCTAATTTGATATTTGCCTAAGTAATTAACACTAAAACTTTCTTTTTTTCTTTATTAAATAAATTTTTTTACAGATAATAGTGTAATATTTAAAGGAATGTAATTGAAATTAGATTTTAAACAATTTAGCAAATACCTATTCTTACATATTACACATTGAGTAATTTTTTAATCATTTTCTTCTTTTTGTTTTCGACCATCAAATATACTATTTCAGTAAATAAATATGTAATAATTTCAGTATAAAACAGATTTTACATTTATTTAATTTATGTATTTTTTAAAAATCCCATAAATATCTGTTTTATATTCAATTAATAGGTATTAGTTCTAATATAGAATCATAACTATTTTATATATCTCTATTTTTAAAAATACAATTCTTTTCTTTTTGGTATTTTCATTAAGCGACCATGGAAATATGTTCAATTTACAGCGAAAACTATAAATAATGATCCAGCTTTTATATCTCCAAATAGATGTTTAATTCTCAAAAAGTAAAAAGAAAGCTGTTTTTTAATCTCTCTTCTATACCTCAAATAATTTTTCTTAAATTGTAAGCTTAAAATGCATATTTAAAAGAATCAAAAATATAGTTTTATAATTACAAGTTTCATAGTTGAATATACTTTAAAAAAGTGATACTATAAATTATACTTTAACAAAAATAGATAAACGTTTTAACGCATCTAGAACAATCTTTAAAGTATATAAAATAAAATTAGATTTATGCATCTCTTACATTCAAGATAATATTTAGTAATCAAACAGCTTTATTAATTTTAATTTTAGATAAATAGCTGGACGCTTTATCTAAATAAATACTTGAAAGTATATTCTTTAATTAAATTTTCTTGAATAAATAATTTAATAAATATATCTGTTAGCATCAAAGTAAATAAATAAATAATCATAACATTAACCAGTAAAAATAAAATAAATAATCAGATATTTTTCAGCCTAATTCGACTTTTGATTTGAGGCAAAATATCTCTATCAGAAATAAATACTTTTACCTTAAAATATTAAAATAATGAACTAAGATTTATTCTTATTATTTGTAAGTAAATTTATGGACTCAATTTGAATTAGATGTTGGTTTATCGACCTAAAAGATTTTTACACTTTTATCAAAATTTTAATGTCTATTAATTGTCAGAAATCTATTGATATTGATATCTATCTTATTTATGATATCTATTTTAACTTTAAAGTCTTAAGGAAATTATTTTTTTAAATATTCTATTAATGCTTAAATCAAAATATATTTAAGTATTTAATATATTTTCTATTATTTCACTCTAATATATTAAATCAAAAAAGCTTCAATCTCTTTTCTTTTATAAATTATAAATATAAATTTTAATGCCAAATAATGTTAACATCTAAATATTAATTATTACGTTTTATGTTATAATTTTTATAGATAAAAAGTTTATTTATTTAATCATTTCCATCAAAAATAAAATTATTTTTTTTAAATTAGACTTTCATAGTATGCATATAAATATTTTTATTTTAAGAGTAAAGAAATATAATTATAATTTCACATTGATTGATTGTTACCACTAAAAATACATCTTTTTAATATTTTTTTTACTTTGAAAATATCATAAAAAATAACTAAATTTAGTAAAAAAGAATATTTAGTGTAAATTAATAACTAATGTAATTTTTGATTCAAAAAAAGGGATTGATTATACAAATAAATAAAGGATTTTTAAACAATTTTCAATAAAGTTATTATAATTTTGATTGGTTATCTGATTTTACTTGTATATTGTTTAGCTTATGAAAGATTTTATTCCATTCTGAATCTAAATCACTTTGTTTATTGTAAGCATTTTTATGTTTTTCATAATCTTGATTAAGTGTTTCTTCTATATTCCTCTTTGATTGATGTTCTTTAAACATGGCATCGCGCTTAGCTAGAGTTAAATCATGCTCGCGTAATGCTTGGTCTTTTATTTGTTGAAACTCTTCTTTCGAGAAATTATTTACACCTTGTGTTTTTAAGTCTGAAATAAATTTGTACATATTGCTATCTGTAGAATGTGACATAATTTCTTATATTTCAAGCAAATACTAAATTAAATATCAAAAAAATTGTAAATCAAACTCATCGGGTAAACAAAAAGGTTACAGTAATTCTATCTTCATATGCATCCAAATGCATGCGTAGGCTTTTAGAGTCTTCAGTTTATTTAAAGATATGCATTTGACTCTCCTTAAGCTAGTTTTAGAGATCACTTATGGTTTTTTCATATTACTCCTTCAATTTTCTATTTAATTTATTTCAAAGTTAAAATATGTAAGAAAATTAGAAATCTCCATATTTTCATATTTTGATTATTTGTCATTTATGAATAACAAAGCAGTGTTTAAACAAATATTATTTATGTTACAATAATAACTAATTTTAAGTTTATTAATTGCAAAATAATTAAACAGAAATTCTTTCAAGTTATCCAAATACAAATTATAAATTTAAATTTTCATTCTTTAAAAAAATGCCATCATTTTCAAATTATAAGCTTACAGATCTTAGATCCTATTTTCCTAAATATTTCTAAATAAATTGAAAAGAAAATTCAAATATTCTTTCCTTAAAATATTAGTTTACAATGTTTTACTCTATAATCCTAAAAACAATAAAAAAAGAAATAGAAAATGCAAAACTTTTATTAATAAATTCATTAAAAAGCAGAAGATCATCCTAATATTTTTTAAATATTTTATTATTTGTTTTAATGATGGGTTTTATTTAAAGATAGGATGAGTTGGTTGTTTAAGATAAAAATAATAGATACTTCACTTGAAGTAAATCTTTTTTGTTTACAGTTTAAATGATATCCATAAATTATGAATTGTAATATTTATTAATATCAAAATTTAATAGGATTAATAGAATATGATAAGTTACATTCAAAAAAGATCAAAAAAATCTGGTTATTAGTGTAAATTTCTGCCATAAGCATAAATCAAAACTAATAATTTGTTTGCTCATAAAATCTTAAAATTTTGATTCAAAGACATTTATGTTTAAGACAAAAATATAATTCCTAATCTGATTTTGATAAATTTAGCTGAGTTTAAAGATAGAAATTTTTTGAATTTTTAAAAGCTAAAAAAAGATTTTTTATTTGGAATTTAAAATATTTTATGTAAATTTTGATTAATTACCTAAATTCGTCAAGATAATTTGTTTTCTCTTGCTTCACCATTTAAATTGCTACTTCTGCATCTTCACTTTCTTTCATATAGTATGATCTCGAAGCTTCAGCTTGCTTTATCTAAAACTGTAATATATTTAATTCTCTTTACAAATCTGCATTCTTAGCTCTTTAGTCTTCGAGCTAGTTTTCCAAAGAATTAGATTTTGCCACATTCTTCTCATAAATATCTTATATTTCTTACTTAAAGTAAGATTTATATCTAAATATATTGATAAAAATAAAAATGATTCATCTAATTGTTTTGTTGGTCATCATATAATTTTTCAAAATAATTTTCTAGAAATTTGAAATGACTTTTAAACAAACAAATAATTTATTTTCTTCTTAATAACTGAAACTGAAAATAAATAATAATTTTTAAAAAATTATAAAAGTTGCTTATTGATATATTTTATTTCTTACCCTTCGTCATAGGCTTAAATCTTCTCTTTATTTTTTTTATTTTCATGCTCTAATCTTTCATTCTAAGTTTATACTGATAAAATTTTATCTTCAAGATGAGAAATTTTATCAACTAAGTTGACCGTTTCCTTTTCTATTTGTTATCTTAATTTTGTTTCAATGATAAGTTAGTTTTCTTTTTGCTTCATCTCAAGTCTCATATTGTTTTTGAATTCATCGAAAAGTTAGTTGTCCCTTTTAACTTGCTTTTCCAGCACATCTACTTAATATGTAGCAGAACCAATACTTAGCTACAATTACTTATTTAGTTCATTTAGTTCTTTATTTTTTTCCATTAAAGCATGGTTATCAGCTCTCAAATTTTATAATTCTTCTTCTTTAATTTTTATGTTATCTTCTAATTGCTTTAAAAAAATATTTTTTTGTATGAGGTTTTTAGGCAAACAAAATAAGTAATAGCCGTTAAATAAGCTAATTGAATAAACAAAAATGATAATCTTGCCAAATTTATTCTTAAATCTATAAATAGATTACTCTAAGCTTCAAAGAAAATAAATAATAATTCTTATTATCCAATTTAGCTTAAAAATAAATTAATTGAATATTATTTAAAAGAAATTATTTTTAAAATGCTTAAAAAACAAATTTCAATTAAAAACACCTAATTGATATTTAAAATCTAATTGGATTGAATTAACATCCTATAAAAGATGCATATTTTACTTTTGAAAATTAATATCAAATATAAATTATTATTTATTTTTTTAGCGTTGGGCTGCTGTTTCATCATTTTTATTTGTTATTTAAAATATCAATTAGTTTGATTGATACTATAAATCGAATGTTTTGAATTAAAATCTAAATAGCTTTTAAATGCATTAATTTGATATTATTGATTATTTTTCAACCAAGGCGCAAAAGTGCAAATGAAAGATTTGAGTTTAAAATTAGATTGCTTTTTTAAAACGAGTATGCAAAATTAGCAGGAAGAGTAAATTAGTTTATAGACCAAATGCTTAAAAAAAATTACTTCTATAAGAGTGTTTTTGTTGTTTATTAAATTATCTTTTTCTGCAATAACATCATCGTGAATCTACTTTTCATATGCTAATTTACTATTTACAGCTAAGGCTTCATCTCTTTCTTATCTAAATATATCTATTGTTTCTTACAATCTTTTAGTTGAAATTTCATATTTTCTTTCCAAATGCTCTGCTCGTTTCAGAGCTTTGTACGAGTTTTCCTATTCCTTTTGTAAATCAATTTGCATTTATTGTAGCTACATCATATAATTTGTTGCAACTCTATTAATTATGAATTAAAATACTCAGCCAAATATATAAATAAACAAACTTATAAATGGCTTGCAAATATTTGTAAGATTCTTTCTACATAATTATTAAGAATAAATAAACGAACAATAAATATTTAATCTAATATTTTTTTTTTTACGCTAAATTATGGTTGTTAACAGTTTGCATGCTGTTTAAGTATTGCTCAAACTTTTCATATTCGATTACTTTTACTGGGTCCTTATCATCAGCTCCAGTGCGTCCTTTAGTATATCTTTGATCTTTTTAACTTGTTTTCTTTTATCTAATTTCTTTTTCTATCTTATCAAACTCATTCTAAACCCTGACCTCTCCTTGAGAGACGTCTGATTAGTTTTCTAAATCTATTTAAAAATGCTTATTCATTATCAACTATTTCAAAATCTAGAATTTAATTATGAATTAATTATTGGCTAATTTCGATTAATACAAATTTCAAATGAATTTGACATAACTTTTGAAAGATAATTACTAATTTAAAAAGAAAAGATCTATCAAAATATTTTGAAAATAAACTAGTAATTTAAACTTATAAATGTAAAATTTCAATAGCAATATATTTTAAATGATCATTTTTTTAATATATTTAAATACTAAAAATTAAAATTTTTTATTATTTTATTTAAATAAAGCCAAAAAATAGAAACATTATGTGTTAAAATAAAACATTAAATAAAATCATATTTCCTTTCTATTAAAAAATTACATTTCTTTGAAAATACTTTTTAAAATCAAAGTTTTCATATGTAAATTAAATAAAGTATTTAAATTTTTTTTAAATATTAAATTTGCTAATTTATAAAATTTGTAAATCAGGGTTCTATTTTTTGATTCACTAATAATTTTATGTCTAAAATGTATATTTGAATAATTATTTGAGTAAATAAAAATAATATTTTATAATAATTACCTCCAGTCATAAATTTGAAATGAGTGATTGAAATTTTTTGTATTTAATAATTTACTATTTAAAATAAATGATCTTTTTTGATTTTATTTGTTAAGCTATTTAATATCTAGTGGATTATTGAATTAAAAACTTCAATTAATTAATAGTCATTTACTCATAATTTGAATTTCCAATCTATAAAAAAATAATCTATATTATTTAATTAATTATTTTAATCTATTAATAAAAACTTATTTTGAAAGATAAAATAAAAATTTTGCTGAAATATGACAAGTCATTTTTATAAATAATAGTAAAATAAAAGTAATTTTGATTAATTATGGATTATTAGCAAATTTTATTTTTTTGATAAAAAGTGATAAAGATAAAAGCTTTCTTTATAAAAAATATTTTTATACATAATTGTAATTTTTTTAATTTCATTAAATGCCGCAATTAAAGATAAATTTTTGTTTAAATTATGTTGTATGGTTTTAAGAAAATGAGAAAATTGAATAAATCAATACAATTTTCTTAAAATAAATATTGATTCATCAATTTTCATTTAAATTTAACTGCTAAGATGAAGACAAAAAAAATGCACTTGAATTTCAAAGAAAAGTTATGATTTACAAAATTTGGCTTTGATAGTATTGAAGTGTAGCGAATGTATATTTACAGATTAAATATAGGTGTAAATATACTAAAATAATGAGTCAATTAATAGCAAATCTTAGGTGAATGTTTACATTTTTTAGTGCTCAAAAATCTGAAATGAAAAAATAAAGATTTATTTCATCCTTATAAAATGAAGTTTGTAAAGTGATAAATTTGGGAATAATTTTAATAAAAATATCATTTTTATTTATTTGTTTCATTAAACATTTTATCAAATAACTTTTACTGGATGAAAAAATATTATACGCTTTGTTAATATTCCTAAATAAACAAATAAATAAGTGATTAGATTAATCAAAAAACCTCAAAAACTATTTTGATTTTGGGATATAGATATGAAGGTTAATATTTAATTTATAAGCTAAGTAATATAAGTTCTGTTTATTAATTTATAATTTTAGAGAGAATCTATTATGAGTTGAATTAACGTATTTAATCACTTTTGATTAAATTATTGGCTGATTTAAAAAATCAGGTAATCAAATAACTTACCAACTTTTGGTATATTGATGAAATAGATAAATATAGTCAACTCAATCACTATTTATTTCTAATGATATTACAAAATTTCTAATTTTTTTCTAATATATTTGATTAATTTTACTACAAACTTGACATTTTTGAAAATGAGCTCTTTTAAAAACAAGAAATAATAACGCGTAGGATTAAAATAATAGAAAATAATTATTGATTGAGATAAAAATATAAAAAGATCAAAAATCTTTCAAAGAAATGGTTCTAATTTTAATTTTTTGAAAAAAAATTCAAATTGTTTTTTGGGAAAGCGCAAATAAAAATAATCAGAAAATTAGTATTTTTTATCATTCAGAAACAAAAAATCTATAAATTAACCCATACTTTAGATACTTGAAAATTTATTTGTGATTAGAAATATAATTGCTTTTTTGTTCTTCTTCTTTCAGAAACCTTTAAAAATTTGATTGATTCTAAATATTTTGAGTATAACTTAATGATTCTAAAAATTTTTAAAAGAACAATTTAAAAAATACATTTTGCTGATTTGGTGTAAGTTTCAAGCTATTGAATTTTTATTATTTAAAAATTGAGATAGTTTTTAAGTAACTACGAAAATCAGTGCGAATTCACTGATTAATTAAATATTGAATATCTTTTTTAAAAGTAAAATAACGAATTCAGAAATATAAAATTTATTACTCAGATTAAAAAAGTAATTTTAAGAAATAGATAGATTGATAGGATGAAAAAATTTTGTATGTTTGAAGTAAATTGAAGTATCGCTTTAAATATTACCACTAAAAAGTTGAAATTAAATATGTCTTTTTGTATAAAAGATTAGGATTTATTTATCTGAAATGTGATATATGGTAAATTATAGTTCTAAAAGATAATAATATAAATTTAGGCAAACAATTTTCAATTAATTATCACATTGTGTAGAGGTTAGATAGAAATATAATTATATAGATGATTTTCACCTCAAAAAAAAATATAATTGCAAGGGTAATTGATAGGAGAGAGCTATTACAACTGATTTATAAAGTTTTTTGTAAAAAAGGGTTTGATTATAATAAAATGAACAAAAAAAAATATAAATTTTGTAAGATTCACTCGTAGAAAGGTTATAAAGCCTTAGCAAAGAGAAAATATTAAATTCACAAAAAAAGCAGACAAACATTTGTTGTTACTTAGGATATTGAGAAGCAATCAATCAATTACAATTAAATATTGCTAGCAAACAAAGATACTGAATTTAGATATTAAAAAGTAATTATCATCTCCACAAATAAAAAATACAATAATAATAAATAGAGTAAAATCAAAAAAAAAAAACAAAACAATCTATTAAATAACGCCTATTTACTTTAATTTACAAATAAGCAAATACATAAATTCATTTTTATCATCTGACCAAATCTGCCAGCTTGCTCTGACATGTTCCTTTTGAATTTTATAATTGCTGTCATTGGTTACTGCGTTTTAGAAGAAAAGCCTTCTGAGAAGCAGTCAATTATAAGCTGCATAGGCAAATTATTTGCATATTAGTACAGCATCTTTAAAAGAGGCTTTGAAAGTTGCGTTAATAGATTCGTAGCTGATATCCTTTGCCTTTTACTCCACTGCGTCATCATATGTGGCCTTAATGCTGCTTTTAAAGAGATAATCATTGTTTTGTAATTCATTTTTCTTGAAGTAGCCTTCTATTTCAGCGAATTTACTATGAGAATTTTCCCTTACTCTATCAATTTCAAAAAGGACATCCTCAAATCACTATGTGTTTATAGTTTCGAAGTATTCATGTGTATGACTCCTTTATTTACAAACAACTTAAAAGTTTCTATTGGTATAACTCTAGCTATTCATTTAATTTTACTCATATCTCTGATATTAAGAAGAGTAAACTAGAGAAAGCACATTGTCTTGTTTAGCCAAGCTGAACAGTGTCTCTAAGTTAACCTAAAAGAAGATATTAATGCTAGCATCAATAGCAATTGCGAGAACTCTGTATAACACTATGTTATCAAATACTCAAATAAAATTCAGTTAGTTTCTCTGACTCACCCAAAAGCCAGTCCTTCAATATCTCCCTAACAAAGCATTAACAATAACAAAGTCAGCTCTAACTCAAACAATCAAGATGAAAATAACTCTAAATAGGTTTGCTGCAATTAATTAAATAATAATAACAATTAATGTTAATAAAATAACAAAAATTTAATTCTAAATGAGATATTACCTGCAGCCTCAAATAATGTTAAATCTTAATCTTCAGAAGACAAGTAATTTATGATGGAAACCCGCGAAAAGCAATTGACCTTAACCAAATCATCTCTTCAACCTCCTAAATTCAAGTCTGAAGATGAACCTACAACAAGAAAGCAATTGCAGCTCACAGAATCCCCTTAAATGCAATTTACTTAAGGAAATATAGGTTAAGTAGCTAATAGTAATCATTTAATTTTAAATGGAAATACTAATACTAGCATTTGTCAGCATAACAATATTTAGAATAATTTTAATAGTAATAACCTGAATATGAAGTCGATTTCATAAACAATGATTCACTCGAATCACCAAACAACAATTAATCTCAAATGCTAAGAAAAATTTGATAAACAGAAAAACGCCGAACAAACCTCGAAAAATAATTAAAGCTCGACTAGAACTCGCTCTCTTTCTATCGAAACTGAAAATCTCAACATTGATATTTTAAATACAATTGAGTTAGATTCTGACAAAGATTCTAATTTTGAAATAATCTCCTTCCACGAATAGTCTTAAAATATACTCATCAAAACTGAAACTGCTGTATTTTTCTTTTCCCTACCCGATTTTAAGAAGACAAAGTCGATATTGCTAGATAAGAACAGCAAATATATCTTCCATTAAACTGAACCTTACTGCATTTAATACCATTACAACCCTACAAATTACCAATTCCAATTTACTTAATTAAATCTAAGCAAGCCTAAAATTACAAAGGAGGACATGAAATACAACAGTCTCACCATGCAAAACCCTAAGTACGAATCAAACGACATTCTATTTTACTCTTCCTTTGTCTCAGACTCTAGCTCTCCAAAAGACATTCTTTTTATAGCTGATGGTCCTGATCTAATTACAGTAAACACTGAAAGTCTCTCCATGGAAAATTACACAGCTAAATTACCTCTTGATGATAGCGATAAGATATTGATCTAGTAATTAAATAAGCGCCAAGTAGTTATCAATACACCCCATCAAACTTAATTAACTAAAATAGTCCTCGACATCCCTACAAATATTTGTTGTAGAAAATTCACAAACCTCCCAGTTAGTACTGACATGCTTGCTATAGAAAACCTTTAAAATCAAATTATCCTCAACAATTAAAAAATGAGTAAAAATTCCTGTGTATTTGATATCAATACAGGTGAATGCATGGAATTGCCCACTTCCAAGTGCGTGAAAAAAGCTTGGTCTGTAAATAAAATGCTTTACATAATTGATGAATCAAAGTCAGTTAAAATCTTTAGCTTTTCTGGTACTAACTTCAATTTACTCCCTCCTAGCGATAATGGAATAGGTTGTATATCTATTGCATTTTTCTGAAACTTAAATAGTCTTTTTCTCTAACGCTCTTTCATAACTCAAAATTAATAAACAAACACTAATTAATTGATCTTTAATCAATTAATTAATAATTTTCTATCATAATCACCTCCACCACTCACTAACTCTATCTTGTAAACATTCAAGTATATATATATATATATACAACAAAACTATAAAAAAATTAAATAGATCTCAAACAGATTTACGTAATAAAAATAGATTAATCTCTTTTAATGAGCATGCATGAATATAATAACGCTCTTAAAAAAAGCAATTAATTATGTTATTTCTAGCGTATTAAATTTTACTTATTAAAATTCAACTTTTTATAATCATATTTACTATATATACTGTATTTATTTTTAACATTAAAACTAAATATTTCAATTACTTTTCAATTTTTTTACCAATTTATTTTAAAAGCATAGTAATTTCAGAGCTTAATTATGCTTCCTTTAAGCTTATTTTATATATTACTTTGCTTGATATTTAGAATTTAAGTTGTTTTTGTTACTAAAAAACCAACTCAAACAAACCCCTAAATTTACAAAAATAATTAAAAGCCCTCTGTTATTTTTCAACCATCTAAATTAACTAAAAAAAGAAATTATTCCATTAAAAGAAATATGTTTAAAATCAAATAATTTGTAAAAAACAAAAAAACTCTTTAAATTATCATTATACATGCTTTTTTATTTCAAAATAGTAGATAGAAAAATTAGCTGAAAAATACTAATTTTAAGTGTAATATTTTTTGATAAGCAATTGATTACACTTGATTTATTAATATTTTCTCGTATAATATAATATTGTATGTAAATTAAAAAAATGGTAATAAAAACAAAGGTAATTTTTTTTTGATGTGTAAAATAACAGCAGGATTTTTAGAGAAAAGAAAATTAAATTGAATACTTAAAAATTTTATTGTTTTTTATTTTTAAAATTAGATTAATGCCTTTATTAAAAAATATATAATGATTTGTTTACATTAATAAGTACTAGCCGAAATCAAATTAGACTAATTTTTTCAAACAAATTTTTCTATTTAAACTTTAATTTACTTTTTCACATTTACTTATTTACTTAATTTAATTTTTGTAATTTAATAAATAATACGAAGATATATTTATAATCCTTGCTTCAAATTAATTCTAATGATCTAATTTAATCTTCTGGCATATATTCAAAAAAAATCTATATTAAAATCTAATTTAAAAATTAATCGAATGACTCATACTAAGATTTACTATAAAATATTACAAGATCTCTCAAATTTAATCTAAATTATTTTCAATTAGCTATATTTCTTTCTTTCTTTGATGGTTTTAAAATTTTTATATCAAAATTATTAAAACAAAAATAAAATATCATAATTATTATTTTTATTATTAGTCTTTTGTAATATTTTAAAATATCAAAATTTTTTGCTTGTTTATTTTTAATCTGAAATAAAGAAAATATTTAATTTTTCTTTCCTCTAAATATTTTTTATTTTGAATAAATAATACTTCTTAAAAAATATGAATCATAATGAGAAAATAGTAAAGTTAATTTAAAATATCTAATTGAAGGGTAAATGTTAATAGATAATATTAATTAATATATGATTTATGTAATAATTAAATCATAATGGATCTAATATTTTTTAATTAATATGTCAATAATATTTGCTTATTTTCAAGTTAAACTGAGTTAGCTTTCTCAACTTCATTAATTTGTTTAAATAGGGTATTAAATCACTGGTCTTGGATTAGCTTTTAATAAACAAGTTTAAATTATTTTAAAAATCATGGTAATTAATTAATTAATTACAAAATATCTAGCTTTATGGATGTAATTTATTTATTATTTAATATCTCTTCAACAAATATTTTTGCACCTTTATCATTTATTTAATTGTACCTTTTGATAATAGTAAATTTAAAGTTTAAAATAGGATCTCTAAAAATTACCCGAGATACAGATTTAATATAGTAAGCTTTTCTATTTTTCCCAAACAAACTCCAAGCTAGCAAAATCCTTCATCTTTAATATTATTTGCACTTTTTTAAAAAAATAAAAAATTAAAACAACATTTAAAAAATATTTTAGAATTTTTAAGTAATCATTTACTATAAATTAAGGTCTAAACTTTTTAATTGTTTACAATGACTTAGTCCTCTGCACAATTCCTATAGTCCTTTATCACTGATTTCTTGATAGCTTTAATTTTAATAGAAAATTGTTAATTGTTAACGTTAATTTTATTTCTAGATAAAAATACTCTAACTATATTGATAGATGTTTCAAATTTTCTAATTATTTAAGTAAATTTGATAAAGCTATTGTGCTTAAATCTGTCAAATTGTTTGAACTATTTTAAATCAATATGTTTATCACTCATATAACTAATACTTCTATCTCATAAATTTACTCCAAATCAAATAAAGAGCCAGACAAACAAAGAGCCAAGCTTTTAAGGCTCTTCATTTATTCCAAGGCAGAGCATATATTTGCTAAATTTTTGTCATTTACTTTATTAAAGCTTATAATAAAAAATTTTAATTCAGTTTAAAATCTAAAAAATTATAAAATGAATAGCTTGATTGATAAAATTAATTAATATATTGATTAATATAAATTAATAAAATTTTTTACTATAAATTAAGTTTGAGATCTATAAGATTTTTGTACATTTTCAAAGCATAGGTTAAATTAACCATCCCTATATCCCCTAGTAAACTATAGCTTTATATATTGTAAACGTTATAATAAATATATTAGATTCAAACATAATATAAATTTAAGGAAATGAAAAAATATATAATTATTTAGCACTCACTAAATAAATTTCTTCAAGTAACTATAATTGAGGAATTAAATTAAGAGGTTAAATATAAATAAATTATGTAGAATTTATTAAAAAGTTAAATTAGAACAAGCTGATATTTTAAATTAAAAAGCAAAACATTCTAATTTTAATAAATAATAATTATGAAATTTACCTAAAATCTAAATCTAAGCTAGTAACTGAGTATGAACTTGAAGATATAAACTTTTGTTCAGAAATAAATTAATAAATTATTTTATATTATTCAAAATAACATTTACTCTTTTGTAGCAGGTAAAGTTCATGTTTTTTTAAGCCTTTAATTTATTTAATTATTGAATGAAAAAAACTTTTTTGTAAGTATATATAAAATAATTCATCATTTATAAAATATAAAGCTGATTGAATTTTATTTAAAAACTGCTGCCCTTGATTGAAGTAGATCAAAAATGTAATGTGAATTGAATTTAAAATAAATATTAATGAAAATAATTTCAATGATTATAGTTTGACATTACTTGCTCTAGATTCTACTGAAATGGGTATGCTTCGTAAGTTTAATTTGAAGATATTGTTTGGCTTTGAAATTTAATTAGAATTATTCTTATCTATTTTTTGAATAGGAAAGTATGTTATTTATATATATTTCAGAGGTAGAAATTAAAAGAAGACTAAAAAGAAATTTATTATAAATTTTTACAATCAAACAATTAATTAAAGTATTTGCTAATAACAAAGTAATTATAGAGTTAGAATTTCGAAATGGGAAAATAAAAGAAGACAAGAAAGTGCGGAGCAGTCAAAAGACTCATTAGTACTAAGGATGATAGAGTGTAATTGATGATTCAAATATTACAAATTATGAAATATTTTAATTTAGGCTAAAAAAGCTTATTTGATAATAAGTGAATAGAAATGTAGCAAAAATAATATTTAATTGTATTAAAATAGAAAAACTACAAAAGAAAAGGAAAAGGAAGTAAAGAGAAAGGAGTTATTGAAAAATGCAGATGAAGCTTAAGTTAAAGAAATGTAAATTAAATTGAAAGAGCAAAAGCTTTAACAAATTTTAATATTTTTTGCAATAAATTAAAAAAAGAGAATCTACTCCTACTCATCTATTCTTTAAGCACAACACTGCGTTAGGTCCTCCTTACAGAATTTTGTTGGATACAAACTTCATCAACTTCTCAATTTAAAATAAATTAGATATCTTCAAAGCTTCCATGGATTGCTTGCTTGGTAAATGTAATAGAGCAAATAATTACATTTTAGATTGTTTATATATAATTAATATGTATAAAAAATAAAGGTATTCCTTATATTACTGACTGTGTTATTGCTGAATTAGAAAAACTAGGTCACAAATATAGACTTGCTTTAAAGTAATTAATTAAACTAATAAGTTCTAGGTTGAAAAACATTCAATTTTAATACAAAAAGGTTAATGAAGGATCCCAGATTTGAAAAGCTTAAATGTGACCACAAGGGTACATATGCAGATGATTGTATTATAAACAGAGTTAGAGGAGTAATTAATATTAAATTTCAGATAAATAATCAAATATTTCAAATTAATCATACTCAAATTTTAATTGTTTTTCTTTAAAATTATAATTAATAGTCAAGAGTGTACATTGTTGCAACTTGTGATAAGGATCTCAGAAGAAGAATCAGAAAAATTCCTGGTGTCCCTATTATGTACATATAATCTCACAAATACAATATTGAAAGAATGGCTGAAGCCTATGGTGCTCCTCGTTGAGTAATCAACCTAAAGAATAATTAACAAATAAAAAACTACAAAATACTTAATATAAATATAAATTTTAATTTAATTGTTGATCAACTAAAGCAGAAAGAACAAACAACAAATTAACATCTTTTAATTAAAAAGCTAGCTAATATATAATAAAATTTATTATTTTCTTCTATTATATGTTTCTTGTAAATTTATTAGATTTTATTAATTAAAATGCAATCAATCTATTTTCATCCTCAATAGAACAAATCACCCTATCAACATTTATTAATTTTTGAACAAACCAAAGTTATTTAAATGCTAAATTTTATGATTAAACTTATTTTTTTTTAAACTTCTAAACCAAAAAATATTTTTGCAAAACACAAGCTTTTTTAAGGAAAGAAAATTTATTTTGTTTTAAAATTTTTTAGCTTTTCATTTAAAAAACTGAGCTTCTAATTGAAATAATAATTTGTCTTTTAAACTTTAATGAATTTTTATTTAAATATTTAACTAATCTGCTAATCAGCTAACATTTAAATAATATAAAATTTTTATTAAACTTTATATTCGAATTTAAATTCTTTATACATTAATTAAATTTGAAATTTTTAACTATATTTCATAGACATTTAAGAATATTTGCATCCTTTCTGAAGAATGTATTATAAGAAGGTGAAAAGTATAAATAAAGTAGATAGTTTAATCTAATTAAAAAGAAAATAATATTTTTATGAATTAAATGAGGTTTTGTGGATGTGAGTAAACATTGAAAGAATAAAGAAGTGAAGCTAAGTTTTGGACTAATGTAGGTAGATAGAAAATAATGACATAAAGACTAGATAAACATATATATTATGCCAATTAGCTTATAAAATAAATGATGTTCTAGCTAACTAAACACTAACTAACTAACTAAATTATTTTGTTGATTATTTTTAATAAGCAGTAGAATGCTTGAGCAAGTAATATAATTTGGTTATTTATTATTATTCTTTCTCAGATTCTAATATCATCAGCAGCAGCTCCGACGCCACTCTTGGGCTTAACGAAATCAGGTTGGTTATAAATATTGTACTAAGTATTTTTAGGATACCAGTTTTCGTTAACCATGAGTTCTTCTTCTTGCATGGCATCTTGGCTTCTCCATAATTCCTTTCTGCAGTGAGGGTTTCTAGGAGTATTGTAAGGTCTTTCATCTTCAGGGATATTGAATTAATCTTCTTAGATGCAAGATTCCATCCACCATTCTTATTCATATTCGAACCAAGTGCAAGGAACGTTCAAGTCGAAATCGTTGTTAGGCTTGATGGGAGGATCAGCCCACAAGAAGATTTCCCAGTGATAGTCGACACTTTCCAAAACAGGAGCGAAACCTATTCATTAAATTTAAAACATTAATTTGATTGTTTGCTTAATTATGTAATTAATTTTTAAATGAGAATATTTCTACTCAATATAACAAACTTTATCTCAATATTTAAATCATTATTATCCCTTATTTCAAAATATTATAGTTTTAAAAGGCTATTTTGATTCATTTGTAATAATTTTTTTTATTTATTAACAATATTCCAGCCATTCTAAATTTTTATTTAAATCTTTCTTTTATTTTTACTATGTTTTTCATTATTAAAAGATTTTATTTTAAATCATTTTTTTATATATTAAATTCATTCTAGTCATTCTAAATTTTGCTTTGTATCTTTCTTATATTTTGCTAAATTTTTGGTTATTAAAATTTACTTCTAGAAAACCTACTCATATAGTCATAAATCCTTGCTAGACTAATTATTTGTTTATCATATTTCCAAAAAATATTTTTTGAGTAAAGCTATTTATTCATTTATTTGGTTTGATATGGAGGAAGTATTTGTTTTAGTAATAGGGTACTTGTAAAATAAAATAAATGTTTCTTATTTTAATAGAAACAATAATAATATCTTTATTAGTTTATTTATTTATTTGCTTGTTTGATATTTTATTAGCTCAAGTAAAATTAAAAGGCAAATCTTCAAAAGCAACTATTTTGAAATTTTTCGGTCTTGGTTAAATTATGAGTTTTTAAACTAAGTATTTATTGTTGTTGTTGGCCTTTTAGCATTTTTAGGAATTTAAATTAGAATTTCGCTATATTGAATGGAGTTAATTTAAAGGCTAAATTGATCGTTTTTGTCTTGTTTAAAAGCTTATTCGTTGCTTTAGTTGCATAATTTTAACATTTTAATAATCAATTAATTATTGCGAGATGCCTAGTTATCAAAAATAGCAAAAAGAAGGATATTATAATAAAGATAGTATATCTTACCAACATTTAATTAAGCAATATCTTCATAGCATTGGGCGTTCCATAGAACTTCAACTTTTTCACCCTTGGAATTGGTGACAACTTGTCTGGCTACGAACATTTAGTTAGTGAAATAGAAGATATCCAAACCAATGTTATAGGCAATGTATGCAAAATCGACTTATTCTTGAGGAGATAAACCCAACTTGGTGATGAATTCAGCTTCCTTTCTGGTGATACCAGGGACTCTTCTCATGATTTCTTCAGGGTCCATTTGGCAATAGCAGTAATCTCTACCAACGGTGGTGTTGTAGAAAACGGCTCTAATATCTTCCATTGTGTAGGTACCATCATAAGAAGGTAAAGGACCAGATTCTCTGACGGGATTGATATGTCTTTGATTTCTGATTGGAGAAGCAGGGACTGAGTGCTAACTTTAAACGAATTCAACAATTTCTTCATTCTTGGGCAAAGTTCTTGGGATGTAGTAATCTTTATATCTGTTGGGGTTGTATGGGCCAGCTTTTAATATAATTCATTTTAAGGTTATTTTATCACTAAACTTTTGCTTGATAATCCATGACCATTTGTTTGGTCACAGTTATAAATAAATCAAATAAATAAAGGATTTCGTATTCAAGATGATCTCCCTTCTTCGTTATATCCTTCTTCACTTTTTTGCAATTCTTGTTTTCTATTCTATGTGGGTATTTTAGATTATCCTAATTATCTTCCAGCTAAATAAATTGCAAATTTCAAAGATATTTATTGACTTCATTTGCATTTTTAACACATTAATGAATGACTACTAAATGCTTAAATTTTCGTTTGCTAAGTTTTTGCTTGAGATTTTACGAATGAAGGAAGGTTGGTCGGTCGTCTTCATCTTAAATAAGAACTCCCTTTCACTAATAAATGAAAATATTTTCTTACCACGAGCGAAGTTGTTCTAGGCCATAGAAAACAAACGCTTAGCCTTTGAGGTTTCCTTAACTAATCTATTTAAGAACATGATCCTCTTTAATTAAATAATTTAATAAGTATTTTTTGTATATTTTAATTAAAATTAATTATCTTTTCCTTTGTCTTTTTATTTTGTTTTGGTTTAGCTCATGTTAAATCCTTGCTTGATATCTCTTTTCTTTCTTCCTGCATTTTTATTTCCTTTATCTTTCTTTCCTATTTATTTATTCATTTTTCTTTTCTTCATTTTCATTTTCATTTAGATTGACAACCGCAAATATTCACATTCCCTTCATTTAGCATACATTTTTGCATGCAATCTGTTTTCACATTCAATAATTCCTATATATTTATTTAATATTTATTTATCTGCCTATTTTCATTATCAATATAATAAAGCTTTAAATAAAAATGTAAGAAATCTTTCTTTATTTATTGTTTTATTTGTTTATTTTATTTGCATCCAATATTACATGCACTCTCTTATTATTTCTCAATGTCATTTGACTTCGTCTTGTTTAATAATAATTTCTCCTAGTTTGTTTCCTGCATTTTCTTTTTTATATTCAAAATAAATAAATGAGTTTTCTTTTTTTAATAGAATAAGCAATGAATTTCTCAATATAAAGTTGATAGCTTTATTAAATATAGGCTTTTTTGTATTCATTTTTGATTGAAATTGAATTTATATTTTGAAAAGTATCTTTTTAAATGATTTGATCATATCTTTACAAACGATATCTATCTATCTATCTTTTAATTTAAATATCTTGAATTTAAACATTCTTTTTTAAGTGTTGCATATAATTTCTTACTTTATTTGATTAAATTAATTTTTATCAATCATCTTTTTTGTAATTTTTTTATTATATTTTTGCACAAAATTCAACTAACAAGCAATTAAAAAATATTTATCAGGTAAAATATTTTTATGATGAAGAATTAAATAAATTAAAAATATTGAATGAGAAAGTGGATTTATGTTCTATTTAATATTAAAATAAATATATGTAAAAATAACTAAAATTAAATATATTTTATTATTTACAAAATTAAGATAAAATATTCACATTTATATTTATATTTATAATCAATCTAGCTAGCATGTTAATAGTTTTGTTAAGTTTTTATATAAAAGGTTATTATCAAATGATAAATATATTTTTGTTTTCATTCATGAGTTTCTTAGATGTGATGTCTTCTGATGTGATTTTCAAAGTCAGAGTGTTAAATGAGGATATTACATGACTTTGAACATCCAAGACTTCTGTTGTTTGTGCATATAATTTTTCTGAATTTGCATCTGCTCATGTGCTTTTCTTTTTAGGTATACTAAAATTTTATATTGCAGCCTTTATTTGTACACTATATAGTAAATAAGTCAAATATCATTTCTTTTTAAATAGAACAATTTATGAAGCATTCGTTCTTGTTATTCTTACAATTGATGCATCCTTTGTTTTATTTTTTTATAATTTATCTTAGCGCACAGTCAAAGCAATAAATTTGATTACAAGATTAGCAACATTCTATTCATAATAATTAATAAATATTATTTTATTTTTAGAAAAAATTTACTTGGATTTTCAGCTATTTTTTTACAGTAGAGGCATGTTACTTATTCGATTAAGTCCTACATCTCATCGAAATCAGAAACCTAGTCTACTTCAATCTTGTTATAATCAATAAGACATTCTTCAAAATTTTTCATCAATCTCGGAATATCATTTTATTAGTACATTTTAGGGATAGTCTCTTTAACTTCAGTCATACCTTAGTGTAAAGGCAAGGTATTAGTGGATTGTTAAATTCTGCCTCTATTATTTTGTGGAAAAGTTTCAGTTGCTCGTTTACATTAGAGGGTGTTGTTGGGTATTTTAGTTTATCCATTCAGAAATTCCTCTAAGTCACTCAAGTTGTATTCTTCTTCATCAAGATAATTAGGTTTCATAGAAATTTGTTGATTTTTGAATTTTAAAAATTTTTGAATTTACTTTGATTAAATTGTTTATAAAATAAATTGAATTTCAACATAAATTATATTAATAAAGAATAATAATATATTTATAGTAAGCTTTTTAACTCTTTAAAACCACGAACAGTTAAAGATTTACTTAAATTTTTACGATATAATAAATTTAATCTTCACTTGTGAAAAATTGGTCATACACAAATTACAAATAAATCAGCATACTTTAGATTAATTAAATTTACCTTAAAATAAGTAATAAAATAGAAAGAACTCTTTTTTTAAGAACAATTTTAATTTCCTCGAATTCTTTTTAAGTTAAATATCAGAAAAAAACATCTCTAGAAATAAATAAACATACATTTTATATACACTTTTTTATTACACTAAAGAAAGTATTTCCTGAAAAAAAAATTAACATTTTAAATTTTGTGATTTTTGTTACTAAGGTTTTGTATTTAATGATTCACAAAAATTTGGTATTCAAAGTTTTTATTTGATTACTGTACATCCGGTTCTAGCTTTTTAAATCAGTATATTTTCATGTAAATCCTATTAAGCTGTATAATATTTTTAATTTACTAGTGAGGTAAACAGATGTTTGAATTCTTAATTTTTAATATTTAAAATATATCATAGTAACCATATTTTATTTTTTTGTAAAAAAATTGGAAAAGAAACCTTCCATTAAAAAAAATATATTTTCTATTGCTTTTTTTAAATATATATTTGGAATATAAAAAATTACTTGGTTAAAATAAGAATAAAAATATGGCCTGAAAGAAATTATGACCATTAAGAAGTGAATCAATCAATAAACGTAAATTAATTTGATAATAACCAGATTAAGAATGTATTGTAAAGATTAAATCAAAAAACAAATATTCTTACAGTTGTTGTCAAGTAATTACTAGAAAAACAAACAAACAAATAAATAAAGAATAGTAACAAAAGAAAAAAGTAAGAAACTTTTTGACTTTAACAAATATTTTTGAGGTTAAATTGAAGGTATTTCAATCTGATTCAACTTGTCATAGTTTTTTTCAAATTTTTTTGTATTGTATAAACTATATGTTTTAAGATTATTTTTATGAGAAAATCTGTAACATTAATTTATACCTAAAACATTAGAAAATTAAACAAAGAAACAAGCAGACTAATTTGATTGGAAACTGATTAGATAGTTACATGCAAACTTAAATTCATAATAATAAAAGTGAAATTACTTGCAAAGTAGAATTTTTTACACTTTTATCAATTAAAAGTAATAGTTAAATTTTAGCAATATTGTTCTACTATCTTATCTAACATTTAAAAGAGTAAAATATCATCAAATTTTATCATGCTGTTGTAATTAAACAACACTGTCAACAGTTTTACTTGCTATATTTAAGCTAAAATGAATAAATCTACTTTTATGCAAAATTTTTAACATTAAATACGAGCAAAAAAATCACATCAAAAAGGAAGTATTCAAGTAATATTCTTAAGGACCTTATATATATTTATTTTAGCTTAACCAATAAAATAATCATTTAACAAGGGAAGCAATTAAAAAGTGTAATTTTGTTAGTTTTTATCTAATTTTATTTATTAGAATGGTTGTTATTCTGGCTAAATAAATGGTTGGTTGGCAGAAAAAACTTCAAAACAAAATATCATTTTATAAATTTGATCAATTTTTTTTTAATTTTAATTTAAAAAATCTTGCTTTAAATTTATTTGAATGAGAGTAAATTTTTTTTGAATGATTATGATTTACTCATTTAATTAAATGAAATCATTTTAAAATTCAAAAATGAATAAAATATTTGTGTGGTTAAATTTTTATTATTTATTTCATGGTTTTCAATCAGTAAAGCTAAGCTTTTAGAAGTATTCAATGATAATTTTTTTGATTAATGAAAGTAATTACTAACTAAATTTATTAGTCTTAATCTTAACTTGATAAATTATATCAATCATTATTATTTTATATTAAATAACAATTAGAAAGCAAATAGCTTTGAAATCAATAATTACATTCTCAGTGCTTGTATTCTAGCAAATTTAACAACAATTTCAATAATATTTTTATTTAAATTCATGTTTAAATATAATAAAATATTATCTTAATATTCTATTGCATTATGTAAAAAAAGGTAAATAAATAAATGATTAACGTTATTACATTATTTTAAAGTAAGATTATTATATGAATTTTTTTAATCAAATAACTTCTTTCTAAAGTAGTTTGTTGATACTTAAATAATTTAATAGATTAAAATAGAAAACAAAAATAATCTAGTAAATTAAATATTCAGCTAGAACTCATCAGTGATATGTCAGGTGTATATATGCATGGATTTTAAAAGATACCTCTGAAAATGAGTTATTTTATATAGAATAAAAAACCATTAAACATCTCATTTTTAATGAACACTTAAGTTATTATTGTAGCTAGATGATAATACTAAAATTGTTTTTAAAAAATTTATATCAGACTCTCAATTTTATCAATTTTCTTGATTTTTAAACAAAATTTATCAATATTTGTGAAATTTAGAAAAATTTTTAGTATTACTAAAGAGTAATATGCTAAGATTTATAATTAATTTACTGGAAAATCAAGTATTTACACTTTTTACTTTCATTTAAATGATATCTAATAAAATTATTTATTAAGAAATTATTTTAATTTGATTCAACAATATTTTTATTTAAATTCACGTTTAAATTTAATAAAATATTTACCTTAAATTCCATTCCATTCTATAAAAAAAGGTAAATCAATGATTATTACATTATTTTAAAGTAAGATTATTTTATGTATTTTTTTAATTAAATAACTTCATTCTAAAGAAGTTTGTTGATCCTTAAATAATTTAATAGATTAAAATAAAAAACAAAAATAATCTAGTAAATTAAATGTTTAGCTAGAACTCGTCAGTGATAGATAGGTCAGGTGTATATATGCATGGATTTTAAAAGATAAATCTGAAAATGATTTATTTTATTTAGTATAAAAAACCATTAAACATCTGATTTTTAACAAACACTTAAGTTATTAAGGCAGTTAGATGTTAATATTATAATTATTATTAAAAAATTTATATCAGACACATTTTTATCAATTTTTTTATTTTTAAACAAAATTTATCAAAAATATTTATGAAATTTAGAAAAATGCTTAATATTACTAAAAAGTAAAATGCAAAGATTTATGATTAATTTACTGGAAAATCAAGTATTTATACTTTTTATTTTCTTTAAATAATATATAATAAAACTATTTATTATCAAAACATTTTTATTAAAAAACCTAATTTACATTAAAAAAAAACAATTCAAGAAAATATTTACTACTTAAAAATTTATTATATTCTATATTATTGAGCTACTTTTTGTTATTGTATATTTAGCAAAAGATTTCTGATATTTATTTAATATCAACAGATAATATTTAACTTTTCTTTATGAATTGTATGCAGAACATATCTTTTCTGGCTATAAACTTCTAGATTCTTTTTAATATTAAGATTGCAGATTTTATGAATAAATAATTAGATTTTTTAATTGAATTATCAAATATTATTTGCAAATTATTTCAAAATTTTCAATTTAAATTAACACAAAAAATGATAAATTTCGCAGAAGAACTTGAAAAATAGATCAAAGCTAGCGAAGATTAAGGAGCTAATCACACTATTAAAGAATACAAATTAGCCGAAGGAATTTACTTTACAGATTTCCGCTAACCCCAAGCTTAAGCTTAATAAACATGCTTTGAAATTTAAGAAAACTAGTAACTCAAAGATTAATATTGTAGCTCAATAATAAAAATATCTTTCTAAAATAAATAGAAAAAAGAATTATGTACCTCCAAAAGAGCCTATCATTCTTGAGGCAGATTTTAAAGAATTTTAAAAGAGAATTGATAAAATGAAAGAATCAATAGAAGGTAATAAATACTATTTTTAGTAATTTTACTCAAAATATATAAAAATGATAAATTTAGAAATTAAATAAATTGATGATTGGTAGAGCGATAGAGATTTCAGAGATGCTATTGAAGAAAATTATGCAGCAATAAGCAATAACTATAACAAATAATTAGCTATATTGTAGAAATTTAAAGAGATTGATCCTTGTTGTGATGTTTTAAAGAAAAACGCATAGCAAGATATTGAGGAAGCTCTCAAAGAAAACAAATTATAAGAAAATGCATTCTTACAAGAAATATATGGATTAAAACCTAATAATACATAAGAAATGGAGATAGAGTAAGTAAACAACAAATAAAATGAAGCAAGTAAAAGTTTAAAAAAAGGAGATTAGAAAAAATAATAAAAAGAAGAATAAGAAAATGAAGAAGAAGAAGATGATATTTTAAGTATTCAAGATCAGTTAAATAAATAAAAATTAGATTCTACTAAAGAAAATAAAGATAAAAAAGAAGAAGAAGAAGAAGATGGTGTCTTCTTGTGAGCAAAATGTTAAACGAAAAATAATATTAGGAAATGTGTGTCAATTTTTCTTACTATTGCTAATGTAAAACTTTATATTATGTAAAATAAGTCTTTTATAATGAATTGATGATATGATAAATAGATAGAAAATCTTTTTTTAAATATAATTTTATTATTAATGAAAGACCTAACAAAAGCATTATTAAAATATTATGCACATTTTTAGTGGCTTAATCAAAGTAATTCAAAAATTAAATTTTTTATTTATTTATATTTTCTATCAAAGAAATTTAAATAAATTTATTCATTTACTTAAATAAAAATATTCAAAAAGTTGCTTGTTTTTATATATTTATTTAGTTAGTAAGTTAGTTAGTTAGTTAGTTGGTGAATTACTTTAAATATAAGATATTTTTTTATTCTTTCTTTATTTTCTTACAATTTAATTAAATAATAAAATGAATTTTTTAAAATAATTTTCAATTTATTGTTGTTAACTTTGTTTTATTTTACAATTTAAATATAAAAAAATATGAATATATACTTATTCATTTACAAAAAGTAATATTTAATATAACCTTGTCTTATATTTAATTTAAAGTAAAAATATTGTTTTGTTTATATTAAGTAAAAAGATGATTGCTTATAAAATGCCTTTTTATTTTTTATAATAAATTAATCTTTTTAAATTTAAATCAATCAATAAATTCTGCTTATGGTAATAATTTGAACAATAAAATAAAGTTAGAAATATGAAAAACTTAATGATTTTATTTAAAATCAAACAAAGAAAATAATTTTTTTTATATGAAGTTTATAAGGAGAAAATATTTGTTAATTTTAAGTAAATAAATCAGGAAAGAAAATAATACTTTCGAAATAAAATTAATATAATAGTATTTGAATAGTGAAAATCGAAATAATAATTAAAAATAGTTGATTAAAATTTGAATAAGTTATATTGAAATCTTTTAAACTGAATGAATGAAGAAATAGAATAATAATTGGATAGGATAAATGAGAAGAAATATAATTTTTTGAAATACTTCAAAATAAAATTAAAAGGAATTATTTATAAAACATTAATAGAATTTATATTATAATAAGACAATTAATTTATTGAATTGGATTATCTTTTATCATTTTGTTCATTTATTTGATTGTTATTTATTTATTTATTTATTTCTACGTAGTTAAAAAAGAGTTAAAAAGCGAATAATTTCAGTTTAATAATATTTTATTTTTTTTAATCTGCAGTAGTATTTTCAGATGTATGCCCAAAGAATTTCATTAATTCTTTTTTCTTTATTATTTCTTTCTTTCAGTGGATTAAGTTAGGGAAGTCTTATTTCATTTTTTGATATAAGTTAGGGTGTGATATTCTCAGAATATCTGAGACTGTTTGATTAAGCTATTTTTATTTAATTATTTATAAATTTGTTTATTAAAATAATTTCAATTTATTTATTGAAAGATAAACATTTTCTCTAATTTCTTTTCTAATCTAAAGCATATTCATTCAACACATTTTTCTTTTAAAATTTTTTTCAAGAAAATCCTAATAGTTCAATTTCATTTACTTATGTGAAATAAATTTACTCATTTACTTGATTGCTTGCTTTATATGCTAAGAATATTTGTTACCTACCAAATGTAAAAGGATTTATATATCTGTTAAGATTGAGATTAGGGATTATTAAAATTTTGTTATTGACATTTCACTGATTTTTATTTTTCCATTTTGGAATTTTTATATTAAAATAAAAAAAGAATTTGTGGATAAATGAGTATTGATTTAATTAATTAGTTGAAGGATTTCTATATAATAGAAAAATGTGTTTTTAAAATAAATTAATTAATTTGTAGGCTTTTAAGTTATGCAAAATCAAATTAAGTTGAAAATTTATCTTAAAACATTGGAAGAACATATGTTTGGTTTAAAAAAAAGTAATAGAGTTTGAGAGTAAGTAACTCATTAGAATAGAAAGATACTGAGAAAATTTATTTAAATTTCAGAATAGGAATTGATTAGGTTGTTTGTGAATATTACTGAATTTTTAATGTTGGTATTGGCATTATGTTAGAGAAGGAAAGTAACTGCTTTTTGCTAATTAAATTGAGCTGCCTTCATCAGAGGAGTTTCATTGCCCTATTTTGAAAATAAATGCATTTAATATTAAATAATTCAAATTTATTCTAATTTTTCCTTATTGTTTGTTTGATATACTTTCTTTCCTCTTTATCCTAAAAGATTTCGTTTTTATTTATTTTCATATAATGACTGATTAAATTTTCTTTTGGGTTTTTTGCTAATAATGAAAGAATATGTATATCTTTATATTTGCTTCTTGCTACTATAATTTTTGAAGTCGCCACGTTTTAAACTTAAATGCTTTTATCTATTTTGTCAAGTCAGTTTAACATATGCTATTTGTTTGGTCAGATGAACAAGATCAGAAATTAGTTCAACAAACAATAAGGTGAATAAAAAGATAAATAGGAAGACATACCAGAGTAACTGCATTTATATTGGCGCCATTTTGAATAAGAACCTTAATTGTGTCAACGTTACCACTCATAGCTGCATAATGCAAAGGAGTTCTATCGTTCTTTTTTTTTAATTTGAATATTTTTAAAAGTTGATCAAAAATAATTGAACAGAGAGCAACAAAGATCAGAAAAATAATATGAAAGTCTTATGAAAAATTACAATGTCCTTGATATCTACTTATGGCTTTTATTAGAAAAGACCCTAAACAATATTTGATCTACCAAATTGTGAGTTGATGTGCAATAGAGACAATTTCAAGTAGGGATTTACGAAATTGTTTATGTCATAATTGGGAAAATTTTAATAAAGTTAGTTGATCAATTTAGCCACATTCTGCTCTGTGGTTTCAGCTTTGCTTAAATGTTCCCAGATGGTTTTATTAACGTTCTAAATTTTAAATAAAAAAGCTCATTTTCGGATAAGCCTTAAACATAAAATAAATAATATTTAAGTTTAAAAATCCCTCAATCCAGTGAAAAAGCATTTATGCGTGCATCTTTAAATGTGTTTATTTGCATACAAATCACTAGCTATTCGTTTTATCTTTATCAAATACTTTTTAACGCAAAATAAAATTGCTTAGTAAATGAGAATGATTTGCCCAAAAAATGTTTTTTTCCTAAGAATTTTGCTCCTTTCGCTAACAATAGTGATCTCGAAGATATGCTAATAAATCCGCTTTTCACTAGAGGGAGTAACCATTTTTTTAAAAATGAAATTTTCTCCTAAAAAATTACCTTTAATTACTAAGGATCCATAATTGTTGAATGTTTCTTTTCCCTTAATTATTTATCAGCTGCTTGTTATTTATTTTTGATATATAAAAAGCTTAAAAATAATGATTTTTCTCTGTTTCTTGTTTAATTGCTTATTAATTTTTTTCTTTGAAATTTTATTATCTTTATTTTATTACTTTTTATTTTTTAAACAAGATAATCTATCTATCTATATATCAAACTAGCAAGCAAGCAATAAAAAAAACAATATATCTTATCAAATAGTTAATCAAACCATATATCTATTTATCTTATTAATTAATCACCAAAGCACCAAAACATTGCGCATTAAAACATATTGAAAGCCAGATAATAAATAATAAATATAATAGCAACCAACTTTATTTCGATATTGAAAGCCTCATAATATCTCAGTAAGTATAAATATGCGTCTATTCTCACAATTAAATTATTATTGATTCATTCACAAAATAGATATATTAATATTCAATTATTATCAAAACTACTTATTGATTGGTACTCTATAATTCTGCCAAATTATTTATTTATTTATTTTTTTGTTTGTATGTCTGCCTGTTTGTTGTTTTTTCAATCATTAATTGGATTTAACTCTCTGAATTCCTAATGCTTCACTCAAAGCAAATAAAACAGCTCTAATAAAATATAATAGATATCATTTCATAATTAGCTAAAATATCTGATGGTTTATTTATCAAATTAATTAGTCCATCACATTAATTTATTTTAAAAATATGATGCACGTTATCACATAAACAAATTTGTAAAAAAAATTTCATTTTGGTAATTGCATAAAGAAAGCACTTTAATTTTACTGGCAAAATACTAATGATTGATAATTAAATTTTGTTTATTGTTACGAATTTTCTATTTTAAATTTTATTAGAAGATTTCATGATACATTTAATTTATTTTACTCGCACCTATGTTCTATTTTATTTACAGCCCAGATTTAAAGTAAAATATTAGTAATATATTAATGTGATCTGATTGTTATTTTCTTTGCATAAACATATTCTAAATTTTGAATATTTGTAAAAGCATACCAATACACATAATACGAACAGAAAAGGACTCCTAGTAATTATTTTAACTGAGTACTTTGAAAAATATCTTCATTTGGTTTTGCAAATTGACAAGTATCTATCATCTTATTTGTAATGTAATTGAAAATGTTTATTTAAGGCTGATTTTGATAAAATAAGTTAAAATAGTAAATAAAATCAAAGTATTTTGATAAATACCGAAAAAGAAGATAGGTACAATTTTTTTTAGATATAAAAAAAATTATAAAAACTAGTAAAAATACAATATAATTAAGAAAATAATCTCTTATGAACATTAGCAGTAGCATTTGTGGCAATGTTAAATTCTCATAAATGAAATACAAGTATTTTTATCGTTGGAGATTTGACATACAAACAAGCAATTTATATAAAAAAAAGATCTGCTTAAATTCAAATAAATAAAAATAGAACATGCATATTAACTTTCTAATTACCTTAAAATAGAAAACTAAAAAGATAGACAAATGATCACATTATTTATTGTTATTTATAATTTGAATTATTTTTAAAAATATCTTTTAAATTTCGTCTATTCTATTAATGCTTTCATTCTAAATTTAGAATAGTTAATTCTTATTTATTTTATTTGAAATATTTTAGCTTTTTCAGTTTTAAAAAATTCAAAATTGATGTTAGAAGTTAAATAAACATTAAATAAATTACCATTTTAAATTTCTAAATAATTATCCATGTATAATTCAAAACAGGTTGATTCTATTAATAGAACTATTAATTTCAAATCCTTGAAAATTCAGTAAAAAATAAAAAACAAAATCTAGCTATTGATAAGCAAATTATTATAATTTAAATACTAAAATCTATTAAAAGAGCAAAAGAAAAAATTAAATTAAAATATATATTTATGTATATTTGTATTGGCTCTTTTTATTTAGAGCTGTGATTACATATGTTTTAAATAATTGAACTATATTAATTGGTGATTTTATTCTTTATTAAATTATAATTGCATTGAATTTTTATAATTAAATTATGCTATGTGAGCTTACTCTTCAATAAAAATATGTCATTTTTATTCTTTAATATTAAGGTTCATATATTATAATCTTTTTCATTATATTTTAGAAAATTGTATTAATTTCTTCCTTTAATTTATTATTTTATTTGCTTAAAAAAATTGAATTTTACTTTAAGATAAAAATCTTGCTTGAATATATTTAAATTAATACTTACTGCTTTAGAGTAGATATGATAATATGATTTATAACTAAACATTAAAATTATAATTATTGGTTATTTTTTATATTAATTTATTTGCTTATTGTCAGCTTGCTCTTTTCCCTTAGAGGTAAATTGATCTAAAATTTTTGATTTTTATCCTTTATTCTGAGGTTTCTCTTTTCTAATAATTGTTTGTCCTTTTTCTAAATTAGTATATTTGGTTTAGTAAGGATTTATATTAATTTATTCTCAAACACAAATTCAAGTAACTTCAAATGGATAAGCAAAATAATTTAATAAATGTTAATAATTAAAGAAATCTATAAAAATAATCTTGAGAAATTTATTTATTAAGATGTTAAGTGAGTCATGCAGGGGGATCATCTTTTAGTAGTTTTTGGACAATAACATTTTAAATTTTTAAAAAATTTTAGTAAATTAAAGGTAGTTCATAAATAATGTTATTTTTAAGACCTCCCAATTTTATTTATTGAATAAATTAATTAATTAATATTTTGTTTCTTTATGGCTCCTAAATATAAATTTATTTGATTTAAAACAATTTATTTTTTGTTAATGATATTGTTTACATTTTTTAATTTTTAATAACTTTTCCTAAATAACTTTGTATTTTATTCTTCTTTTTAAGTTAACTAATTCCATTATTTAAATTTCATAAAAAATTATTTTAGAACAAGGATTTTTCTTATTTCATCTATCAAATAGCAAATGCAATAGACCTCTGTTTAAGTAAATTATTTTAAATTCAAACAATTAAAAATGTTAATAAATATTTAAAAAATATATCAATATTTCAATTTATTAATGATAAAATAACAAAAAATAAACAAACTCTTGAATTTAATTAAAAATTTTGTTTCATTAAAATGTTTATATTAAGTGAATTGAGTAAGCAAGAAAAATAAGTTCACAATAAAATTTGATTAGAAGAAGTAATAAATTTGTGTAAAAAGGTTTTGATTGTATAAAACTTCTTTTAAAGAAAATTAGATTAATCAAATTTATTAATTAATTTTTACATTATCTATCAATATTTTTAACTTAAAAAATTGCTGTTTTCTTTTGAATAATAAATATTATTAGAGCACGCAATTTAAAATTTTACATATATGTAAATTTATAAAAATAATTTATTACTACATTTATTAAGCTTTTTATTCTTTTATTAAAAGTATAAAATGCAATATTAATTAGAATTAAGCTAAATTTGTTATGCTTGATCGAAAAATTTAATAATATTATTTAGATATTTTTTGTTGGATTTGAATGGATTAATCTTATAGATTATCTATGGAAAATTAGAATCGATTGGTCTGAAATGTATATTTGAATACGAAGTGATGCGTAATTAAGAATTTTGAAAGAAAATCAAAGATTAAAATTGATTAAACCAAATAAAAAAATTCATAAATAATAAGATCATTAATCCAAAAATTTTAACTTTAAGTACTGAATGTGATTAAAAAAATAATGAAATACTAAAAATAAGTAAGAAAAATAGAAATTAAATTCTTAATATTATTAGTATTTAATAAATTTCATAACTAAACTAGCAAAAAAGCATATAATTAATATTATAAAACTTTAATTCAAAGTAAAAATTTTGGTCAAAAAAATTAGAATTCGAAAAAACATAAATCACTCAAAACAAAAAATACCAAAAATCCTTCTTTCAAAGTCTCAATAGCAGATTCATTTTATATCTTTTCCTTTTATAGTACCTAACATAGCAATAGTCTAAGCTAAAATTTTTGAAAATTTACAATACAAAGCATATACAATAGCATAAACCTTGAATAAAAATGAAACATTAATAATTAGATGTAGAAACCCCAGCTATTCATGAACATGAAGACCAGCACGCAGCTGTTACAAACGGAAGTCACGATAGCCCAGTATTAAATTTCTAAAATAGAAACGAATCAATTTCTTCTTAATCAACTAGAGATTCTGTAAGCTAAAATTTAGCAAAACAATTAATTGTAGAAAATAGAAGTGTTTATTGGACAATCAAAATGATTGTTATTGCATTGATGATGTGCGCTGTATGGCTTGGAAAAAATTATGCTACAGTAAAATATTTATTTACATTCTTTATTTAAAAATAATTTAAATTCTGCGCAAATTTTTTACAAAATAGCCATTGATATTATTTATATATTTAGTAAGAAATGTGTTTGTTTCAAAGTAATAAACTTCAGAGTTTGATTTTATTTAATTTTTATACTTTGACATCAAAAAATTCATAACATATAATAGAAAACTTTAATTTTGAATAAATCTTAGACTTTTTTGTTAGATCCAGTTTCATATATTTATTTACTTATTTAAAAATAGCCTTCTATAGATGTTCCAAAGTTATCAGACCCAATCCATGACGCAACTTCTTATTTAAACAATATGGTCAATTAGCATAAAGATATCGCTATGTTTTTCTAAATTTCTGCCTCAATCATTATGGACTTCAGCTTCTTTGCACTATGTATTTATTGGTAATTAATAACAATTATAGTTATCATTTAGTTGACAATCATAAAACAAGTCAATAGAGAAGTTAATTATTTAGTCAGATAGTCATGATACTTGGATTATCATTATAATTTAATAGTTAAAATTAATTTGATGCACATTTGTTTATCATGAGGATTTTTATTTTAGAAATTTGGTTTTGAAGAATTCAAGTTATTACTACGCGATATTTTTGATATTGAATAGAATAATGAAAACAATAGCTTACAATTAAAAAGAAATTAATTTTTAGATTATCATTAACAAACATCTACTCTTGATTGATCAAATAAATAGATGTAAAGATAAAGTATAAACTAGATAAGCATTTTTATTAATTTAATTATTGCAATTCAATGAATAAAAAACAAACATAATTAATTGCAAGCTATAAATATAAATTCATTACTATATACATAAAATCTATTGTTACATCTGATACTTACTAATATTTTTTATTTGTAAATTTAGGGTAATCAGAATAAATTCTGCTAGAGCAATAGTTGCTATGGCTTGCTTTTACATATTCAGAGGTCTCAATTAGGCTTTGATTGTTTTCCCCTTCCCTGAAGGGTATTATTGGGAATATCCTAATTTCCCTTCCTACGTAACTCCATATGGAAAAACCTCCGATTTCTTCTACTCAGGTAATATATTTGAATTTTTATTTTCTCTTTACTCATTTTAATTTACTCAAAAATGTAGGTCACGTTGGTTTCTTAAATATTGTTGCTTTGGAATGGTATTAACAAAAAAATTACTTTATGTTCTATCTTACTTGCGCTTTTAATGTTTATGTTGCTTTTGTCATGGTAGTATTCAGAATTCATTATGTAGTTGGTAAATAATATATTTTTAATTTTACCCAATTCTATTTTTCAATAAGCATAATTATTCACTTCCTCGTTCACTCACTTCCTAACTAATAAACAAGGGATTAGATAAATCTTATAAAATAGATAAATTTAATTTAAAAGAATAGCAATTTAATTTACAAATTTAATTAAGTAATCAGAGCTGTTTGAATTTTATTATTCAGAATTGTTATTAAACACATAGTATTTTAGCTAAATTAATTTATTTTTTACTTAATATAATAGATATTACCACTGGTTTGGTTGTTTCTCACTACATCTTCATGCTTATCTGTAAATATAATGATAAATTAGATTATTTATTTTAAAAACTATTCCATTGTGCTGAAAGATGCTTGGATTCTAAATCTAAAAACGATCAAAGTTGTGATGAAGAGCTTTAAATGAACCATCATTGATTAATTTATTGAAAAATTAATTATCAAAACACTTTTAAATAATAAATGACTTTAGAGTGGCTAAAATAACACTCTCTTAATTCAAAATATAAATTAAAAAAATAAATAAATATATTTCAATTAAAAATATAAAATCAAGTTAATAAACAAGTGAGTTTATTTCTTTTTTATGCTTTCTATTTTTGTTTACACCTTGAAAATTATTATTATTAATTTTTGAATATGTTTTCAAGTTATTTATAAAAATTATTTATTTTATTAATGAATAACCTCTATTATCATAAGCTTTTTAGCTTTTAGTTATTTCTTTGAGAAATAATCTAGTTTATTTGAGGATAAATAAAAAAATTCAAATTGAAATTACTTGCTTGATAATTTAAATTAGAAATTTTATAATGAAAAATCAAAATAATTTTTTTAAATTTGCAATTATTTGAATGCTGTTAAAATTATATTAATTAAACTGTCACAAACTTACAAACTTGAATTATAATCACGTATTGCTAAATTGATGAATTATCAATCAATACACTTTAGATTTTAAATGTAACATAAGTATGAATATATGGAAAACCTATTTAAATCTAAATAATCTAACATTTTTAAAAGAAAATTTTATAAATTCAATATTTATTTGGTTTAATATTTAACATCAAAAAGCACAGAAAATTTATATTATTGAAGTAGTAGTGCATTGCTGCAATATTTTTGTTTTCGTTTCTCTAACTTAAAACAAAACGAAATTTGTACAAATATGAATGAATGAATAATTATTTTAGTTTTTAAATTATCTATAAATTATATTATTTTTTTTAATGTAGTGTTTATTATTTTTTAGAACTCATTTAACTTTAATAATTGATGCATTAAATCCTAAAAAAATTCAGATCATTCTAGAATCTTATTATTTTTAAAGGCCGCAGCTAAGCAATACATTTATATATTTTCTATTAGAGCTTTTGTCTGTTTATGGAGAAAGAAAATATTTTTGTATTCTTTTAATTACATTTTTGGAAAATTATTATGGAAATGTAAATATTGATAGTTGTTATCTTCATTTTATATTTTTATTGCTGCGAAACTTGGGCATTTTAGATTTTAAATATTCTTCTAATTTATCCATTTTATGCTTCACTGTTTCGCCATCTTCAAATTTAAAGTCTTCTTTTTGCATTACTTCTCTTTTACCCTCTAACATATTTTAAACTGCTTCATGATAAAGTTTTACATATCCTAGCATAATTTCATTAATTTTAGAGTGATAATACTAATACAATAAAATCAATTCCTTAGGATCTAAATACTTTTTAAGCTGATTTTTGTCTTTCAACTTAAGCATTTGCTGGTCTACAAAATCTTGAAAAGATTTTTCTGAAAGAGCAAATAAATTGCTTTAATAAGACTTTAAATCTTCAGTAAAATGTTTTATTTCGTCAGTTGTCCCTTCAATTTTACGATTTAATACTCTCCTCTTGACGATTTCTTAGTACTCCTGCATTAATTTGTTATTCTTGCGCAAAATAATATTTTGATGATATTAACTTGCCAAACTATCAATATATCCTAAATTATATTTTTTGATAATCTAACTATGATGCACCCTAAGATCTTTTGCTTGATTGTAGGCAGAAACATAAGCTTAAAATCTACTTTTATTATTCATAACTATTTCTTTTTCAGCCAATTCTTGCACTATTCGAAAATACCTATGCATTTTTACTTAAAAATCTATCTATGTATTTGAAAAATCAACCTTTGAAACTTATCTATTTAGTTATTATTAGATAGAGCTGATGAATTCTTTTAATTAGAATTCAATATTACTTTCTATATGTAGACTAAAAATGATTCAATCAATAAATACTTTAAATTCAATTAAAATGTTAGCATAAAAACTATTTTAAATTCATAAATAAAATTTTATATAAAAAATTTAAGCAATTAAGTAATGGAATTTGTATGGAGAATTAAGTAATATTTTAATATAAATATATTTTTCTGCATTTTAATAAATAATATGCAATCATTTGATAGCTTCTTCTGAAAACTTTGTAATATTTCTAAATCACTTTTTTTAATTTCTTTAGAAACCGCAAACTTGTCAAATTTATAATTTAAGTGTAAGATAACGAAACTCGATTCAACTAAATTTCTCTCTACCTAAAAAGAAAAAAAGCTGATTTTTATTAAAATAAGATTTCCAGTTAGGTTAAAAGCTTTCAATCAAAAAAAATCAATAATAATCTTTGTTGTAAAATATGTAAATTTATAAATTAAAAATAAATATGTTAAGAATACTTTAAGTTTTTGTTTTTTTAGTTAAATTAATTAACAAAAATTAATTTACATTTATTTGCAAATTAATTTCATAATTTTGATCTCCTTTAGTTCTATCAGCATACAAATTTTTCTAACAATTTCAATTTAAATTAATGCATGTAATTAAAATACTTGAGGTTTAATTATAGTTTTGTAATAGTTAATTACTTTTGAGGTAGAAATAAAGAAATTCTTTTGAATGTAGAATAATTTAATAGTAAATATTAGCTTGGATTTCATATCAATAGCATTAGAATTCATCTTTTTAGAATTAATTTCTAAGCATAAATTAATACGAATCATTTTTTTATTATGTTAAGATACACACATACTTCATTAGACTTATATAAATTGAAGTAAGCATAATCAATAAAAAAAATTTTAATCAATCAAATTATCATAATTTAAAGATTAAATAAATAATTGGAAAATATCAAATTTGATTTTTTAAAACATTCCAAACAAACAAACAAGCAAGCAAGCAAACTAATTCCATTTTTTCTTTTAGTCTTTTTAAAAACATAAATAAATAATTTAGCTTTTTTAGCTGTTAGATAATTAGTCCAAAGCTATGAAACAGTCAACAGAAAATAATTAAAATGATGAAAAAAACCATATATAAAGCAGTAACACATAAATTTCATATTATTATTGCTTATAAACTGTGTTTTTATAACATCAAAAATAGAATCTAATAAATGGGTTTAAAAACTGAAGACAATATTTGAAAATGAGCTAACTGTTAGTTCTAAAAAGAAATAAAAAATTAGTGATAAAAAAGTGATGTTAAAAACATAAGATTCTTAAGCTGATGATTACAGGGATGATTCAGACTATGATAATTCATAGGATATGTCTTTTTTGTAAAAGAAAAAAGATAAAAAAAAGGTAAGAAGCAGAAACATATGCATTATTATTTTTTGAGACTAAATCCATATTTAAACTTTTCAATAAATAAAGATTCTAATTAAATGCAATCATAAAAAATCTTTTTAAAATAAAATTAATAGGAATAGCTTAAATTTTTATATGAGCAGATTGCAGCAGAAATGAATTAAAAAGATGATGGTAATGATCACGACGAAGAGGATTTGTGGGATTGGATGAGAAACTAAAATAAATATGAAGAAAGAGATAGCGAAGAATAGCTATTTCGTTCTTTTTAAGAATAAGAAGCTGAATTCTTAGCGTTAAAAGACAAAGAGGAATAAAATAAGTATTTAGATGTAGTAGAAATGAATGAGTACTAAAAAATACAAAAATTCACTGCAGATACCCTTCCCAGAAAGATTTTTAAGCAGATTTGGACAATAAAAAAGTAGATAGAATTCATTTAAATTAAAAAATTATTTTTTATTAATTTCTTCTTAACCTTCGTTAAAAACTAATAAAACAAACAAATTTCCATAGAGCTAGGAAAATGGTTTTTATTTAATTTCAAATTTCTAAAAATAGATACTAATAAATCAAAATTTATATATATCTATTAATCAATCAATCAACTAATTGATCTCTCTAGAATATAATTGATTTTCACTAAAATTACAATATTAAGTTTACTTTATCAAATCGATAGGTAGCTTGTTTCATTAATAATCTATCTCAAAAATATTATTTGTTCTAATTCAATTAACCCCACCATAAATTAATCACAAATTAGTTTACAAATTAATAATTTTGGTGGGTTTCGATTTATAATCACTAGCTAAATAATGAGAAAGTATTAATATGGTTTTTAACAGTAGAATTGATTTGCAAATAATTTTACATTATAAATAGAAACTAATAATTAAATAATTTAAATATTCAAAAATGAAATAAATTGAATATGTATTTATTATTTTTGCAGTTTACTTTAAATAAAATAATCTAAAATATCAATTATGAAATTCTACATGGTTAAACACTTAAACTTACTATTACTTTTACTTTGTTATTAAAATTTTTTAAAATTAAAGATTTTATTAAAAATAGTTCGATTTCATAAATTTGCAATATTGTCATAAATAGCAAGCCATTTGAATATGCTACACTTTGCATAATCTTATTTAATTGCGTAATTTTAGCTATGGATGATCCTACAACAAATGCTGATGATTAAGAAAGATAAAAGATTGATTTAATTCTACTTATTCTCTACACTGTTGAAATGGGATTCAAAATATTAGCTCTCGGTTTTATTTTTAACAAAGGTTCTTACATGAGAGACATGTGGAATATATTAGATATAACTATTATTATTACTGGTTATTTGCCTTATGTGATTAATACCAGTTAAGTAAATTTATCTGCAGTAAGGTCTTTAAGAGTGTTAAGGCCCTTAAGAACAATTTCAAGAATTAAGGCTCTAAAGTAAATTCTTAATACTCTCTTCAGCTCTTTTTCTCTGCTTAAAGACGCCATAATTATAATTATTTTTTTCTACCTTGTTTTTGCCATTGCTGGGCAACAACTCTTCACAGGGTGCTTAAAAAAAAGATGCTTTGATTCTACAAACGGCATTTAATTTGGTGATAATGATCAGAATCTTTATCTCTGCATTGAAGACCATGATTGTTATTAATATGCATAAAGCAATTCTTAAATACACTACATATGTGGAAAAGGAATGACAAGTCCATTCTGGGACACTGAAAATTTTGATTCATTCGGATGGGCTTTGCTGAATGTCTATGTAGTCGTTTCTCAAGAAGGTTGGTCGACTATTCAAGCATAGGTTTAGCAAACATTTGGAGTAATCTATTATATATATTATGATTTTCATTTTTAAAATAGTTTTATTATTAAAAAAAAGTATCCTTCATTTATCTATTTTATGATCTGTGTTTTAGTTGGTAATATGTTCTTAGAGAATCTTCTGATGGCTATTATTTAAATTAAATATGAGGAAAGTGAGCGCTTGCTCAAAAGGAGATAAAAAGCTATTGAGGATGCTCAATCGTACAATTTAGCTGATTTCATAAGATGGGGAATTTACAAATCGAATAAATAGGTCTACAAAGAATTAGAAGAAAAAAAAATTAAAAAAGTGTCCACTTTAACTGAAATTATTAATTTTTTTAAGTAAGGAGCATAAATTAAAAAGTTATTCACAATTACAAAGTCAAAGTCAAATAGCGGAAGTCCAAATAACAAAGATAGATAAATCGAAGAGCATATTCATAATTTCAAATCGATTGAAGAGTTAGAAAATTAATCAGCTGATAAAAATAAGGCTTTAAAATCTGGATAAGAATAAAATATATTGTAACAACCAGCTAATAATGGTGCTCAATGTGAATAAACTAAACCTTTAATTGAATAAGAATTATAAGAAATTAATGAATAAAATCTAAACACATTTAAATCTCAAGAAACAAATCTAAATTTGCTATTAAAAGTACCGATGATTACTTTAAAAGAATCCTAATTATCTATATTTAATAATTATAATACTAATTTTTCTCCTACATACAGCATGGCACTTTTTTCCTAAAATATCAAGTAGAACTAGGAATTTGCTAACTTTACTTAAGAGGATTAAATTCTCAACTTGAACTAGCTTTAAAAGTCCATCCACATAAAAGACCTTGATCAAATAGCAAACTATTAAAATTCACAATTCCCTAAATTTAACCCAATTATGAGAAGATAACCTCAATATCTTAAAAGTATTTTTTATTCAAATATAAACTTTGAACTTAGCAAATTTTATTTATTTTATTTCAAAAAATAAAATTTAAAAAATCTCAAAAATTTAAATAAATTTTGCATAAAAAAATTTTCTCTAACTCAAAAAAACTTAAAATTTAAAAATATTTTGATGAAAATATATTAAATATATACATATATAATATTTAGAATCTTCAATCAGAGAAAAGTAATCTCCTAAAAGAGATTAATTAAGGAAAAATTCAAGAAAAATGACCACTAAGAAAACTATGATTATAAAACCTTTAGAAGGAACATAGAAGTAAATTAGAAATAGTATTAGTAACAATAATAATACTTAAATTCGTTTGACTGTTGCAAAAAATATGAATTCATCATATCAAAGTAAAGTTAGCTATTAGTAAATTTTTTAAAATATTTCTAAAACAATTTAGGCAGAAACCCCAGCGAAATTCATCAAAATTCATAGTTAAATTAGACAAACTTCTAAAGAGATAAAAGTGTGAATCAACATACTTACATTTCCAATAATACTTAACACTAAGGCTCACATCAACAAACAATTATGTTATAACCAAGTCTCATTTTAAAATCTAAACAAAATAGAAATTAAAATGTATTGAGTATTCTTAATTCCTAGATTATTCCTGCAAGAAGAGTAGAATCTGATGAAGGGAGTAGCATAGATAGCCACTAAAACAAAGATTATGATGAAGAAGAAGAATTCTTTAAGCAAATAGAAAAAACATATGAAATTAATCAAAAATTAAGCAGTTAGCTTTAAATACAAGAGACTGATGATAATCAATATATATAGAACGTAATCAAAGATAGATAAATAGAAAGAAATTACAGATAAAAAACTGTAACAATAGAAAATTTAGTAAATAACTAAATAAATCATAAAGCTTTACATCATGATTAATTGTCTTTGAGCAGTATTTAAGAAAGTGAGTAAAAAGACAAACCAGAAGAATAAAGCTTAATGCTGAAATCTATCTAAAAAAGATCTTTTAAGAAAAAAAGAGAAGTTTCAGCTTATGAATAGTAGTAAAATTCAGAAATAGGTAGACCTTACGATCCTGAATCCCCTAAGAAAGCTATGTCTAGCAAAAGAATAAAATAATTACCAATTGGAGTATCTAGCAATTTAAATACCTCTTCCAAAATCTAAAAGAGCAGTCAAGCTTCAATCATTTTAGAAAATTCTTTAAATAATTCGAAGTTAAAACAACTCAGATCTGCTTCATAGACTGATCTAAAATTAGATTCTAAATAGAGTATTTTAGAATAAGCTAAAAATAATTTTTTTCATGATGGTCTTTTTTCTGATGAAGATTTTGATTACGTAAATCAATTTAGGAAATAAATTTCTAAGAAAACAAGCATTGTAAATAAAACAGAAATCAAAAAAAATAAGAAAGAAGTAAATTTTATTATTAAAAATCTATTTATAATTTACAAAAAAATCAATAGTTTTAAAAAAGGAAATCTGTGAAGGATAAAAATGATGCTAATGAAAACCCAAAAGTTAGTATCATAAATTAAGTTCTAAGTAAAGATGAAGGCCAATTATATAGAAAGCTATTCCTTAAAAAAGACGTAATAGCTAGAGTTTTATACAATGAACCCACTAATTACGATGATGATATTTTACCGAACGAAAAATTAATGAGAAAAGAAAATAAAAAGTAAGAAAGACTAGAAAAACTTAAAAGAATGAAATTCTCAATCTCATATTAAGCAGAGAAGAGAGTTAAATTAAGAAGCTAAGTCGTAGAAGAGAAAAAAAAGAAAAGTAATTTAATTTAGACATTATTTTGCATGATAAATTTCCCTTTAACAAACTCAATTATAATTTTAAAATAGTAGCATTAGAAATACTTAATGTGTTTTTTATCTGAAATTTTTATTTAATTATTTACTTATTGATTTTGTTTTTTAAAAATTGAAATTATTATTTCAGAATTAAGTATTGAATTAATTTGCAAAATTATAATCAATTTAAGTTTATTATGGTGATATTTTATCATCAGATTAAATATTTTCTTTACTATTAATATAAAAAGTGGAAAAGATGAAGTTTTTACCTATTAAAGCAAATAGAACGGCTCAAACTTTAATTCATTAATAAACATAAGTGTATCCAGGTGGAGCTAATCCATTAGATGTGGCAGCTACACAGAATAAAATAAAATCTTAAACTTTATTAGGACAGTAAAATACTTAAAAAAACATCCATGAGAATATGAGTTAAGGAACATACCATAGAGCTCCTAGCATAGTATAATAGCTATTAAAGTAATAAACTTTAATTTCATAAAAAGGTAAAATTGATGAAGAAAAGGCAAAGCTTTAGGGTGATGGGTCTTAAAAAAATAACTTAATCCCTTAAAGTGCTATATCTTTAGAATATTTAGAAAACTAAGAAAAAATGAAAAAGGGAATGAATTTAATAATTCCAGATTCTGATAAAAACAGCTCATCAAATATAGGATCTTAGTAAATAATAGATGCTAATTTGATTCAAAAGAAAGGAACTTTAGGAAATAATGATTAATTAGATCTATAACAAAAAGCAAGCTTAACACCAAAAACTGCTAAGGGAATATTAAAAATAAAATCAATGACAGGAAATGATAATTCTAATTTAAACACAGAATTAAATAAATCTTAGACAAATAAATAACTTGATGAAAGCCTTCTTAACAAAAAGAAAACAAATGCTTATAATGGCAACACTGGGAGACATCAAGGAGATAACCCTGTCTTTGACTGGGACCTGATTAAAGCAAGAGAAATGCTCTTCCCAACAGAGTAAGAAGAAGACTAAAAATCTCAAATATAGAGCGAATTTAGTTAAGTTTTTGGAGATAATGCTAGTATATTTAATAGTATTTTAGATGAAAGTAAATCAAAGAATAGCTTTAATTCGTCAAGCTTTCATTAAAGTTATGGAACTTCAAGTAAATTTGAAAGTAACAGCATGAGTAGCTATTCTATGAGAAGTCAATCTAGAGAAAGCAAAAGTGGATTTGATGAAACAAATGCTGATACAGCAAGTAAAAGGTCAAAATACTCTAAGAAAAAAGATGATACCAATTCAAAAGCACAAGATTCAAGTTAATTAAAAGATGGCAAAGAAGAAAAAAATAATGGTGAAAACCAAGATTACATGCAAAAGCCTCAAACTCTTCAATAATTCTTAAAAGAGCCTCTAGAAAAAGAATATGTTTAAATTGTGAAATAACAAGTGAATAATTTGATTCATAAAGGTCAAAATAAAATCAAATCATATTGGTCAGGAGATGAAATTTTGGTTGCAACTAAAGTTTATAAATAGTAATAGGCTATCAAGACCTTAATGAAATCTTTAAATTACCCCAATAATATTATTGAATAAAATGAAGGAGGATTTATGGGAATTGTGAATGCATTTAGAAGAAGAGTAAGAATGCTTGTTTAAGCTCCTCTTTACGAAAATCTAATTATGATTGTTGTTGTAATGAATACAGTTATCCTTTCTTTAGATGGCAGTGTTAGCAGTAAAATATTTTAATTTTGTTTAGTATCAAACATATTTTATTCTATTTTAGCTACCCCAAAGAATTATTTTAAGTTTTTTTTTTTATTTTTTAACTAAAACATTTAAATTATATTCGTTAATATTTAAAATTCCTAAATGAATAATTATGGTATATTTCTATCTAATTTAATAAGCACCATTTATTTGCATTTGAATTGTGAAAATTATTTTTAAAATTATTTAAAAATAGATCAAGACATACTAGATTAATTTAATTAAGCTTTTACTTATATATTTGCAATTGATATGGGATTTAAATTGATAGGGTTAGGTTTTGCCTTGTACTGTGCTGATAGGATGAACATTTTTGATGGTTTAATAGTTATACTCTCAATTTTTGATATTATTTTCTTATCAGGATCTTCAGGAGGCAGCTCATTTAGTGCTTTTAGATCTTTAAGAATATTGAGAGTGTTTAGAGTTCTCAGAGTTACACGTCTTTTACGTTCTTTGAAATTTATGAAAATATTGATAAAAGTTATTTCATCAATATTAGATAAGTTATTTTATATTGTTTTACTGTTAGTATTATACATATTTATTTACACTTTAATTGGTATGCAACTTTATGGAGGGTCTTTTTTAAGTATCTCAAGGAGTAACAGGATGGTATTCGACTCATTTTTACAAGCCAGCTTTGCTGTTTATGATTTACTCACAATAGAGAATTGGAATAATATACTTTATGTAGCACTCAGAACCTAAGTAAATGTAGGAATTACTTGCATATACCTTATAAGCTGTATTTTTATCGGTAATTTTATCATTATGAACCTTGTGCTGGCAACTATGATTGGAGCTTTCAATTCAAGCTAATTTGATAAGGATAAAGAAGAAATTGCTAACAATGTAGAGATTGTTGAAGATTTAGATCTTGGTCATACAACCACTCTTAACTCTACCACTTTTATGAATATTTCCAACTCTCAGTCTAGATTAGGTTCTAGTACTCACAGCTTTTCAGTTAAAAACAGATAAAGAATGCTCAGTGGCAGTTCGTCTTAAGGTTATTCTGATGAGCACTCTTAAAATAATCATTCCTAACATAGTTTCTCTAAAAAATCGTAGTAATTTTAAAAAGAGTCTTTTTCTCGTGAGTACAAAGAAAAAGCAAGCAGCATCAGTGATTCACATAATCAAAGTTTAGATAATAAATCTAGCCACAATTTGGAGCTATAAGCTGTTTCAGATTAATAAGATAAGAATAATAACAATTAAAAAAACATGTTTAAATAGCAGGCTGCTCCTGCAAAAAAAGACGATGATGATGAAAAACAAGAAGTCTTTTTATTTTTTGATAATATCAAGTGCCAAAAATCTCTATATATTTTTTCTATGCAAAATAAAATAAGAAGAGCTTTCTACTACATAGTCAAAAACCCTCTGTTTGATAATATTATATTAGCGTAAAATTTAATCTTTTTTAAATATTAAACTTAATTATTTTTTTAAATAAGTGGTATTATACTCAACTCTGTAAAGCTAGTTTCTGACACTTATGACACAGGTTCAGATCAACAAAAATAAGCAAGTTAAATTTTAGATATTATGTTTACTGTGTTCTTTTCGATCGAATCTTGCTTAAAAATCATTTCTTATGGATTCTTCTTTGATGAAAACTCATATCTGAGAGATAATTGGTCAAAACTCGATTTCTTTGTTGTTGTTACAAGTATTTTAGATATATCTTTGTAAAATGGAAATTTTGCATCACTCAAAATTCTAAGATTGCTCAGAACTCTCCGTCCTTTGAGGGTACTTCACCACAATAAGAGCATGAAGCTGATTGTAACAACTCTTCTTGAGTCCATCGTTGGTATTTTGAATATGCTTCTTGTCATTTTCTTAGTCTGGTAAATATTTTGAAAAAATCTTACACTTAATTTAAAAGCATCTTTTTACCTGAAAATGAATTTAAAATAATATATTAATATATTATATTTTAATGCTAAAATTTACATAATAATAAAAAGGTTAATGTTTGCAATATTGGGTGTAAGCTTAATGGGTGGAAAACTATAATATTGTAATTTTCCAAATAATGGAATCAATTATAATGTTTACTTATATAACCCATCTTAAGTAAAAAATCTTTATAGAGATTATTTTTTATATTAATTTAAAATATTAAAAGTGTCAAAAAGTAGGAGGAAGCTGGTAAACTTATGATTTGAATTTCGATAATGTTCCAGCAGCTTTACTAAATTTATTTGTGATATCAACTTTTGAAGGATGGCCAGCATACGTTTTCAACTTCTTGGATGGAACTTCTAATGGTCCAGTGTATTTTGGAAGTGCTTACTTTGCTATTTATGTAGTCTTCTTCATATTGGTTGGAAGTTTTTTCTCTATTGATCTATTTGGTGCAGTGCTATCATTTCATTATGATATAGCATTACAAAAAAGTAAAAACAAATTTCTTTCTAACGAGCAAACACAATGGATAGAACTTTAGAGATTAATTCTTCAATCAAAACCAGATTACAATTCTATCTCTCTCCCAACAAACAAATTGAGAAAATTAGTAATATTTTTTGATAATATTTTTATATTTATATCGTTTAATAAATTTAATTTATAAGATATGGAACATATGTGAATCATCGAAGTTGGAAATATTTATCATGGTCTGCATTATAGGAAATATTGTATCTATGGCTATGAGCTATGATACATCTCCTTCTTCGTATGATGCAGTCTTATAAGATATCAATCTTGCTTTTTCTATAGTTTTTGTTTGTGAATGCTTATTAAAATTGATAGCATATGGATTCAATGGATATTTTTATAAGTCGTCTAATTAATTTGATTTCTTTGTCGTCTCTGTTTCTGTGATAGATATTATTTTTACATATTCTGGAAGTTAGTTTATTAAATTCTTATCTGCTGGACCACAAATAGCTAGAATCTTCAGAGTCTTTAGAGTAACTCGTTTACTCCGTCTTATAAAATAATTTGAGGGATTATAGAAACTAATGTCAACTCTAATATATGCTTTACCATCTCTTGCTAATGCGACTGGTTTGCTGTTTTTAATCTATTTCATCTTTGCTATCTTGGCTTGCTATTTATACTCGCCATATCAGTAAATATTTTAGATTATAAATAAATTAAATACTTACTTTAAATATCAATTATATTTTAAATCAAAAAATAAAAAGTTTTAATAAAATTTGCATTTCTAAAAATAAATATATAAAAATAAAATCAAGTTTCAATAAGATAAATTTATTAAAACAACATTAAATATTAAATTTAAAATTTATTTAAAAAAAAAAAATTATTTTATCTAATTTATTTTCTATATTAAAACAGGACTGGTAATAGCTTAAGTTCATTTTAGAATTTTTCAACATTTCATAGATCTTACTTATTGCTTTTCAGAATGAGCACAGGTGAGGATTGGTACTTAATTATGTTTGATATAATTCACTAGACCAATATGTGGAGTGCTTTTTTCTTTGTCATATTTATAATTATTTAGTAATACGTCATGATGAGTTTGTTTATCTTGATTATTATTGAGCAATTCGAAAAGAATTATATTAATCCTGACAATCCAATTAATGACTTCTAGTATTCAGAAGAAGATTTCAAAAAATAATGGGTTTAATTTACAAGAAATAGCTATGGAATAAAAATTCATGAAAGATTTATTACTGATTTTTACTTCTCTATAATGAGACCACTTGGTTTTGGTATTAAATTTTCATTATTTATTTATTTATTTACTTAAAATCTAATCGAAATTAAAAAAAACAGATTATAAGTCTAAGCTGAAAGAGTTTGTGGAATAAGTTAAGACAATTAACTAGTAAGTTAGTGAATAGGATTTAGAGTTAATTACTGGTAAATTTAGAATAAAATAAAAGTAGTTAGCTGAAAAGGAGATTATGAAAATGAATATAAGATGCGATTATGATGGCTACATATTCTATAATGAACTACTTTACTATTTTTTCAAACATTCTCTTTATGATAGCGTGTTTGGTAGAATTGACAACGCTTCTTCTAAATCCGAATATGAAAAATGTATCAAGGCTGAAGAAATTCTTTACAAAGAAGAGCACTTTACACGCAGAAAACTCAGAGTGATAAAAAAGAAAGTAAAGAATTATTTTTAAAATTTCGTTTTATGAATGAATATTTTTCTTTTATAACAGCAAGCTGCATTGACTAAATAAAAATTTATCTCCAGCAGATAAAAAGAAGTAAATCCTATGGTCAGAAGATTATTTGTTGGCATGTGCTTTAAAAGTTGGTTAAAATATAGTCAGAAAATTTAAAACAATATTTTGTAAGACTATGATGATATTTCAAGCTAAACTGATTCTGATGAGGAGTACGATTAACTTTAGATTGACCCTGAAGATTTACAAAATGCCCTTGCTATTGATAAGTTCTACAACTAGTAGGATAAAGAAGAAAATATCATACAAGTTTTAAAGAATAGAAGATTTATAATACCTCGTCAGCACACAATTAAGTTGAGAAACCAGGAATAAAAGGATACAAAATAAACAGCTGATGGTTTCTTTAATGGAAAATTTTTTGAATTTCCAAATGCAGATGACATCTACAGAGCAGAATTAGTAAATGAAGATATAAATGAATTTGAAGCAAGAATTTAAGAACAATAAAAATAGCAACAAATACTAAAAAATAATGCTTAAAATAATAAATAAATGCTCTCTTCAGTTAACTCAAATTATCAAGAAAGAACATAATCAAATCAAAGAAGTTAATTAAATAATTAAAGAAACAACACACTTAAACTTTCTCATGCTTTTAACATTCCTAGTAAACGCACTTCGATTGATGTCAACAATCTAAATTTAATTCATAGTAACAATTTACTATCAATCTAGCATTAATAATCTAATAATTAGCAAATACCAAGAGATCAAACGAAAATTAAGCTCTCACTTGTTGAGTCTTCAAATTCTCTTTCAAAAAGCGTAAGAAAAGAATCAATTCTCAATAAAGACTCCCATGCAGTCTCAACTCCAAAATCTCAGATTAATTTAAGCTAAGTAAACAAATTGACCCTTTAAAAAAATAACTCTAATTCTCCAAGACTTTAAGTGCCTCTTGAGAATAATCGTCAGAGAAAGGACAGTAAGTCTATTTTCTCATTAACTCCATAAAATAGAGGAAATTTACAAGAAAATGTAGAAGATAAGCTCAATTCTCAACATTTAATGAATCTCCAAGCAACTCCAATCACTTTTACTCAATTTGTTAACTCAAAGAATTTCATGAGTAGTCCTGAATACGAATCAGATGATGAACATAAATAGTAAATAGGGCAAGAGTTAACAAAATAATAATCAAACTAGATAAAATCTCCTGAAAAAGATATCAGCAGATTTGGAGAATCTTCTTCAATAATAAACTAATTGAAATAGGATTTTAATTTAAGCAATAATAATAAAAACAATGAAAGCAACAATAAAAATTCATCTAAAATGAGCATTCCTCCACTAAATCTGTAGTAAAATTAGTCTCAGTAATCTGAAGAGAATCAAATAAAAATACCTCTAGATAGCAAGTAGAATGATAAACCAAATATAAATAAAAACATTCCTTAAATTAGAATCAACTTTGAAGAAAATTGAAAATCCAAAGATATTTTTAAAAATTTAACCAAATAACACTTATAAAATAATAAAGTAATTTAAAATGTAAATTAATTAGTAAATTAAATAAATAAATTTATGATTTAGTATTTATAAATTCTTGTAAAATTGAAAAATCAAAGATATTCATTAAAAAAGATTTAGCAAAAATCATTCTTTTAAAAAATAAATAGAAAAAATATACTCAACAAATAAATAAATTTCCAAATAAAGATATTTAAAACTGCTTACAATAAATTTTAAGCTATATTTAAAAAAAATATTCTAATTTTTATCATTTATTAGATTCAATTATCTTATTAACTTGATAAACCTATCAAAAAATAAATAAAATATTTAATAAATATTTTTTAAATCTTTTCACAACTATAAAAAACGTAATTCAACAAATAAATTTTGAAAAGAATTAAAATTTTATTTTCTAAATATTAAATTAATATATTTTCAAGTCAAAGGTATTCAGAAATATTGTTTAATTTTTCTTAAAAAATAAAATAAATTTTTATAATCAGTTTTTAATTTCTAGCTTTTTAAAAGTAAAGTTTTTGAAATTATTTTATAAAATGCTAGTCTGCATTTAAAATAACTAAGAGAATTAATTTTTAAAAATTATAAAATCAAGAAAGATTATCAGGAGAATGTATCTATCTATGTTTTTACTAATATTTTTAGTATTTCTTTGTTATTTGTTAGCATTCATTAGGAAATCTAAAGAATCTTAATTTTATTTCTAGAAAAAAATTTAATTTTATTAATAATTTTGAAGAACAGTAGAATAAAAAGTAAGATACATAGAAATTTTAATCAAAAGCTTAATAAAAGTGTAAAATATTTTAAAAATTAAATTATTTCTGTATAGTTTTATGAAGGAACCAAATAAAAATTATATTTTAAATACAGCGATTGTTTTATTTAATTTGATATCATTATTTTGAAACTAATTCTTGATCATAGTTAAAGTCTTTGTTAAAAAATCCTTTAGTTTTTAGTAATAAATAGCAACCATTTTTAGTTTAAAATAACCAGTTAAGCGATAATTTTTAAAGGAATATTTTATATTTTAGTTTTATCATATGAAAAATAAATTTAATTAGTTTTTTTATTGAAAGTAGATTTAATGATGTTGCTCAACGCCTCTAAAAATAGTAGTTAGAAGTTAATCAGAACACTAAAGAATCAATTGAGTGTTTTGCAAATATAACCAAGTCAAAGCTTAAAATACAACTTTTGCTCTAAAAATAATTAAAATGCAGCTGATAAATAAAATATTTAAATGAAAATGCAAGAAGTTTAAAAGATCGATTAATAAATGCAATAAAAGTTAATGGAATTAGAGAAAAAAATTATAGCAAATCAGTTTGATGAAAAAAAGTTTGTGATTTAATTTTAATCTCTGTTCAACAACTATAACTTGAACAAAGAAGAGCAAGTTACCAAGCTTATTAACTAGCTAAAAGCCTCCATAGACCTAGTACAGAAATTACAGACTATCGTAGGAGTAATTGATAAGGCTGCAAAATACAACATTTTTTTGTCAAAAGAGTTTGAAGTAAAACTCCTTAACCACGGCTTAAATCTGATAAACAATTAAAAGTACTACAATATTAAAAGTGATGAAGGAGATTTAATTAGAGCTTTGACCCTTGTTGCTGGATTAAAAAAAATAAGACATCTCAGCTTTTATGAAAGTATAATAGAAATTATCAAAAAGGAAGAAATCTCAAAGAAGAATTTACTCACAATTATTGAGACTCTCACCTACAATAAATTGCTTCCTCAATTAAAAAATGGAGGCGATATTACTTAATGTCTTGCTAAGTTAGCACGTTTAACCCCAAACGATGTAGAAATATTTTCTCCAATCTCTAATTTGATTTGCTATTACTTGAAGAACAAGCAAACAATTACTTTTTTCAGCTAAAATGCCAAATTCTCAACTGTTAGTGAAGAAATCTTTAAAAGCATTCATAATTGTTTATATACATTGCTTTCATAGCAAACTCCTGATAAATTAGATGTTTTCTTAATAGCAGAAATATAAAACCACTTAGAAATGTTTGCCAAATTGTCACAAAAGGAAGAGGCTCTATTTATCTAAAAAAAGTTTAACAATGTATTCAACCAATATATGACAAGAAACTTTGCTTAAAAATAATACTACGATTACGAAAAGGTTTTAAGGTACGTTAAGAAATTTATAGCAGCTCCTCCAATTGTATTAAATCCAATTATTGTTAAGCTTATTGGATAAACCTATCAAACTGTTAATCCTAGTAACATTTCTGAAATTGTGCCATTCCTTTATTTCCTCTCAAAGACTATTCAAAATTTCAAAGTACCTTATGAAAGGTATTTATATCGATTAATCATTTTTAATTGCTTAAAAATGGATATTTATTTACTAATTTATTATATTTATAAAGAAACCTTTTCAAATAAATTATTAAAATTAGATTTTTCTTGTTTTAAATTAATTATAAAAACATATTTCCAGAGCATTAAAATCTAGTCTAAAAAGCTATTTAAATTATTTCCAATATGATTTAAATACTCCAAAAATATATTTAATTTTTATAACTTGAGAAGTTATTTTAGATATTCAATTTAAAGCTTTTTTTATTTTAAAGTTAATAGATGATTGAAAAGAATTTACAATAAGAGAAGAATATAATCATGCTCAGTAAGTTGATGGAGATTTATGCTACCACTCACTACTCAAATGATTAACATATTTAAGATTTAGAATAGAGAATAATCTAACTTAGCAGCTACAGTGCTAACCCTACTTCTCCTTTGTTGATCTTATTTTAGTCTTTATCAAACATGCATAGAGGTCAGACTCAATCTCTTCGTTACATTGTTGATTATTTTAAATATCCTGGAGTACTTGATAAAATTGAATTCTTTGATTTGATAGTCAAGTTTATTCCTTCATTAGCTATAAAGACAAAAGAACTTTATAAGTTTGCTACAAACATGGGATTCTAATCCTAAACCAACTTATTAGATGAAACAAACAGAATAGATTTAGATTTCTAAAACAGTAAACATTTGCCTTAGTTAAAAGTTTTAATAATTTTAAATAATGTTTTTATAAAAAGGTTTAGAATAATTATGGGATAAGGTTGAATCTTTAGTCATATCAAGAATCGATGAGATTTATTATGATAAATATCCTACACTTTTATTACATTTTATGTATGCCAACTTAATGAAGAACAAGTACAAGCGTATTTTCTTCATTTTGCAACAGAGAGTTACCCAGTACTTAGACAAGTACACTCCAAAATAGGTTAGTGAGATAATATATTCGTATGCAAGAATGCATGAAAAAAACAATGAGCTATTCTTTAAATCAATACCTATTATTTTGAAGAATATAGAGTAATTCAATACTATTGAGCTGATCAATATTTATTGGGGATATGCTAATGTGCGTATTTATGATGACTAGCTTTGCACTGCATTAGAAGAAAGCATAATGAAGGAATAAACTAAGGTTAATCCTGAAGGATATATCCAATTCTTCCATGCCATAGGTATTTTCAGTAGAGAAATCAAATCTGGTTCTAAATTAGACGAATTCATCCGCTCGAAGATATACAATCTTGATTAGATGAAGATAAATGTGTAATAGTAATTTGCTTTGGCTTATGCTGTCTTGCTCTTCAACAACAGAAGCTAATATTCTCTCTTTTGGGAAAATATCATCAACTTAATCTTGTAGAACCAAACTAATTTCATATCTAGCCCTCTCTATATGAATTACTTATATCAAATTTACATACATCTAAGATATTCTGACTCTATTTTCTTACCTTGCATGTAGCTTCTGCTTTAAGTCTTAATTAAAAATAGAGATACACTAATTCGCTTCTATAAAGTTAACAAAAGATACACTAGTTCAGATCTTGAGAAAAAAATTACCTCAGTCATAGATCAAAAAATAGCATCTCCTTAAAATGACCAAAAAGTATTTGTTGTCTAAATCAAAGTAATTTTTAAAATAATCTTTCATTTTATCTCAAATTAAAAATATTTTTATAAATCATTATTAAAACCATCATAACCACTTAAATTCAAAGAATAGTTAAAATTATATTTATTATGATAAGTTTAAATTTTTAAAGTTATATTAAATATTGTAATGCAATCTCTAATCATAATCACCGCTTTCCATAATTTAAATGATATGAATAATTATTTGCTAATTCATTTTGCTTACTTAACTTAAATTTTATTGATTTAAGTTATTAGATTAAGAAAAATTAAAATATATTTTTAAAATGATAAAAAATATATTATAAAAAGAATGATATTCCTTTAATTTTCTACGATGACTTAAGAGAACTTGAGTAAAATCCTAAATTCCCTGAACACGAGCTGATTATACCTTACACTTTGGATTGCAGAAAGGGAGCTTTGTGCTTCGAAGTAAATGGCCCTTAACATTATTTGATTGACAATAAAAATACATCTAGTCTAGATGGTGTTACTTTGTTAAAGAAAAATTTCCTCGAGCAACTAGGCTTCAAGTATATAGAAATAAAATACACTGAATTTGTTCCAGGAATAGTAAAAGAAGATAGTTTGCTTACTTAAAAAGTAATGGACATAATAAAAGAATAAATGAAAGATATGAATGCAAAAAAAGAATCCTAATGAGAAAAAATAAAAACAATTTTAAATAAAAAGTAAATTTGATTAAAAAAGTAAGAAAGACATGTAATATTTATTGTATACAATTATTCGTAATAAATTAGTTAATTTTTTGTTCTAAATTTAGTTTATTATTTATTTATTAGTTTAAATTAATATTTTTAATTATTTTTAGTTCTTAGTGAATTTTTTTAATTAATATTAAGTTATTGTTATTATATAACAACTATTTTTAGGTTTTCAGCTACATTTTTATATTTAATGTTTCTTGATTTTATTTTTTTAATTTACGATTCATTTTAATTAGATTTCATTTAATTTTATAATGTGTTTTACTATAGTATTTCTTTATATCATTTATGTTTTATTTAAAAAAGTTTGTTAATTTCTACTTTTTAAACTGTAAATGAAGAGTTTTAATCATATCTCGTTTTTTTCAATATTTTCTTTTATCGTATTTTTTCAGTTAGGCTATGATTTCTATGTCGTTGTAAGCTTCTTTTAAGAAGTTTATCATTGCCAAATGAGCTTCTATGTCATGAACTTTGCTTTGTTCTAGCCAAAAATCAGAGAGTTGCTTAAGGAAATACTCGAAAACTTCTCCATAATTTGGATGCTAAATTAATAATTTAATAGTGTAATGGTTAAATTTTTTCTTAACAATGTATTTTAAGAATTTGTTTTGCATTTCGTCAAATGACTCACCAATTTTCTTAGTTTTGTTGTAATAAGAGAGGGCAGATTCAATCTATTGTTATGAATACCCAAACTTAGTTGGATTTGAGATGAAATTCTTAAAGGCGGTCATAATGTTTTTAGCAACATTTTTCTTTTTGTGCTTTTATAATTATTAAATGCAGTGCCATTGTTCTGATGTTAAGTTACTTGACTTTTCAAAAGACTCTTCTTCTTCATTGCTTCTCGACATATCTCTATTTTACTATTGATTAGAATCCAGATCTTTGCAATAGCCATATTCTTAATCCATTTGAATGTATCTAGAGTCTTCTTATGAATTCAAACCAGATAAACAAAGGATATTATCTTAATCTTACTTTATTTAAGTCTATTAACTAATTACAGATTAAACTAATAACTCATTCCCTAATTTTATTCTAATTTTTGGATTCACAGGTGCTACTGGATTCTTTTCATTTGATTTGTTATTTAATTGTTAAGTGAATCTTTGAGACTGTTAGCTTCTATTGTTCCTCTTGTACTCCCAGTCGTTGTAGATTGTTTTAGCTTAATAAATCTAGTAATTGGAAGGAGGAATATTTTCTCTAATGTTTTTGTCTGTATTGAATTAATTAGCTGCTTGTTGATCGTATTACTTCTAAGTAGCTTAATAAAGCTAGTTTTGGCTATTATTAATAAAAAACTGATTAACATTTTGAAAGTTACTAATTTTAAAAAAGTTCAGTATTTTTTATACTAGATGTATGGTAGAGTAGAGATTTTATTTAAAAATTTAAAAATTCATTAGATGAATTGAAATTAAATAAAAACATTCCATTATCTATATATTACTTTTACATCAAATTATTAATTAATAACTTTGGGAAAAATTAGAAAAATTTTGTAAATTTGCTGGGCAGATTCATTTCGTTACTTACATCAGACAGTATAACAAAAATTAAGAAAGGCATGAAATGAAATATTAATAATTTCGGGGAGATAATGTAAAGTCACGATTGATTGGATTGACTGATAAAAATATCAAATATAATTTTTTAAAAATTGCTCCTAAATAAATCTCAAAGTTAACAAATTTAATGTATATTATATATGGATAAAAGGAAGATGAATCAATTTACCTAGACTTGAAGTGAAGACCATTATGATTCAATGTGAGATTTTGTATCTTAAATTGAGTTGATTGAATAATATTTTACAATTCGCTTTCAGTTCTTCCTCTGAAGTGAATTCTCTACAAGACATCTTTGCCATTCAAAAAGACATAATCAGCAATGTTTATTTACTATTCTGTGTGTAAGAGGTAGTTTTACTTTGTTAGCAAGTTAGACTCAAAGTGCTACTAATTCTTCCTAGTAATTCCTTTGATAGACAGCTGCGGCTATCGTTATTATTATTGCTATTATTATTCAGATTATTATAATTAAGAATTCTATTATGGCAAAAGAATTTATTATTATTATTATAATAGAGATTGATCCAGTATTTAATCAGAATTTGTGTTTCTATGAGGAAAAATTGTTTATAATTAATTATCATAAGGGAATGAAGAGACAGGGCAGCATAATTTTTGATCACTAAATTAATGGGGTTGTTCCATGTTCGCCTTAAAAGAGCTGTCCATCATCGCGCGCTCTTCAGTAGAGTTGCTTTACCATTAGTAATTTTTATGCTATTAAAATGGTTAGTCAGATTGAGAGGGGGATTTAGTCATTTCGGGTTAACAGCAAATCGGTGACATTTAATTATCTTACTTTGGGATTTATGGAATATTTTGAAAATCAATTTATTAGTAAATAAATGAAGGAGTGGCATTTGAATTTATTTGAGAGAAATTTTAATTATTATTTTAAAATAAAGTCTAGCTATTTAAATCTTAATTATCTGCGATTTTGTTATTAAGAGATGGAGTATTTAATTAATAATTAGCTTGGTATGAAATCTTCTTTGCTAAGCTGATATCATTATCAATGCTAGAAGTACTATTGTTAGGTTTTTGAAAATTAAATAGAAAATCTTCCCCATCCTCCTGTGTTTATGTGTATATTTTACTATTCTTGTATTTTTTTAATTAATCGACCTCTTAGCTTGCATTGCTATCGTTATTTTCATTATCATCGCTATTTTAATTACACATATCAATCTAAATTTAGCTTTTTTCAATTTACAAGTCTTCTTAATTAATTTATATAGACCGGTCGTCCTATTTTTAGAACTCGTCTATTTTTATCAAAAAGTTTTCTTCTATTTTTTCTTTAAATTAAGATTATTATAATTATTATTATTATTACTAAATTTTTTCCTGTTCACTTTAATACCCATTTTCTTCATTTATAAATAGCTATTATTAAGGTTATTCTACACGATTTTACAAATAATTCTCATCGTTTTTTAACTAATATAATGACTCGATTTCCTATTCTTTTTAATAATTTTAAATCCCTCTTTGCTCGTTTTCAAATATATTAAGGTCATTAATTTGATGTATTTTACCACTGCTCTCAGCTTACTTCTCAGCATTCAAAGACAAAACATCAAACTGTTCTCTCTAAAAGCAAAGATTTTCTGGTTTTTCTTTGAGATTTTGCTGATCATCTTAGTATGTTTACGCAGTCATCAAACTGTAATTTTAAATCTGTTGGGGAGGAGCATTACTCTCATTATTAAAGCTGTTTTAATTTTTTTCTTCTTCACATTCATTATTGCTTGTAATCATCTTGTTCCAGAATTAGTCAGTATCAGCGTTAATAAATGAATTATTTTTACAGAACTAAGGTGTCTGTGCTACAAAAGCATTGCCATTCAAAGTATCACTTTCAACATTTTGTTGCAATGATTATAAATTTTATTAATTACCATCATCATTAAAATGGTTGTTAGTATTAATATTGGAAGAGGGTTCTATTACCAAATAATCTAGATTATTGAGCTCTTTTTCATTATTATTTTTGCTATTAAAAGGATTGGATTTTAATAAAAATCTAGAATTTACTATTTGGTGATGGTGAAGATTTTGATAGTAATTGTTGTAACTCTAAGCTCTAGCTTAATTAGCTTGGTATGAATCAAAATGTACATTCTCATTATATTGAACTTTATGTTGAGGAGATTCATAACAATTATTTTTATCATTATTTTCATGTGATTTCCTTTCGCTTTTCTCTGTGAACATATATTATGGTTGTGGAGTATTCATTTATAATTATTAAGATTGCTATATCAACTATGGACTGCTAACTTCCATAAAAGTCTGGGACATCATTTATCACTCAATTAATAAACAGGTTAATGTCTAAATAAATTAATAACAGTATTTAAGTCTTTAAATGAACAAATATTTATTACTAAATTATAATATAAAATCAATATTTAATATAGATTAACTTTTTTATTATATTTAATTGATTAATGTAACAATAACGGATAATGATATGTATTTAGTTTAGTTATTAAATTAGTTAGATAGATAGATAATCAGAAATTGCTCTTTAGAATGCTTATCTTTTTGTTTATTTGTTTGTTAGTGTTTTTGCTTTTCAAAATATAAAGAAAACCCAGATTGATTCTTATTATTAAATCACTATAATTAAAGAATTAATTTTTTTCTTAAATATTTTTTGTGTATCTTTATTTGTTTATTTATTATAAATAAAATTCAAATACTTTTTTTCTAATTATTAAAATTTTTCTGAGCTAAAAATAGCTACAACATAATTAATTAACTATTTGCCACAATTTCAAAAAAATTGCTATAGTTCTATTTTAATTGCTTTTACTTTAATTCATTCTTCTTTAATGCAAGATTAAGCCTTAAATTTAAATTGTTACTGGTATTCATTATCATTATTTTTTAGTAATACCTTTCAAAACCACAACATAAAAACAAATTATTTCATAAATAATAAGTGCATAAGCTTCTCGAAAAAAGTTAACTAATACACGTAACTCAAAACACTAAGGGCATATAAGATTAACAAGCACTATTTCAAATTAAGGAAGGTGTAATTGCTAGTTTTGATAGACAATCTCATTAATTAACAAAAATTCGAATAGATTCAAAGTATCAAATAAAATAAAAGTCTAGAATAGACAATCAAACATATAAATGAAAAATCAGTATTAATTATTAATTTTTAATAGACAATTAAAATAGATTAGTAAAATGTTACTCTTCCTTCAATACCAAAATTAACAATAATTATTGAAGAAATTTCTATCAGTAAAACACACGTTCAATACAACTTTAAAAATTTTAATTAATTTTTTCTATTTTATTTTAAAATAAAATATATTAAGATTAATTTCCAAGCTTTATTTACTTAAAATAAAATTATTCATTAACTATTTTAATAATTCTCCAGTCTAAAATATGTTGATTAGTATATCATTTTTTAGCCTTATATTTTTTTAACAAGATCAACGCTAACTAAGCCAAGATATGTATTACTCAAATGATATGGAGGGAGGGAGTTATTAATTATTACTTAGCAAAGATTTTATTTATTTACTCTTTCTATTTTAATATTATACATTAAAGTAAAGGGATATATATCTAGAAACTAAACAAAATTTTACTATTAATTTAATCGAATTGTATTTTGATAAAATTTATTTAATCGAACATTAATTTGAATTTTCCTTCAAACGAATACTAATATTTTTTAAATTATAACAAAAAGACTAGAGAATTTAGTTAAAAATTTTTTTGAATAAAGGCAGTTGAGTGCTAATTAAAAAAGACTAAAATATCATAGTTTAATTTATAGAAAATTTATATTTTTCTTTAAATTATTATAAAACCAAGGTTTATTATTTTTGTAAATATTATATATATAAATTGAGTATGGAAATATAAAAACTTTTCTTCAGTTAGAACAACACCAGAAACTCTGAAAAAGATAGATCCCAGGTCTAAATTTAATTTCGAAGAAAAAATTATTCATAATATTAGAATTTATAAATGATTTGTAAAAATTTATTTTACATATTTGTGAGAATAATAAAATATCTATATAAAACTTTTCTTCTTAATATAATAATAATTAATTAATATTTGGTAAAATTTTGACTATTTTTTTTAACTTTAATAAAACATTTGATTGAAAAATTTTAATACAATTTAATTATCAAGGATAAAATTAATATTTTTTTTTAATTATCTTTAATATCTTATTGATTCTAATTAATTATATTTTTTTATTAAAAATAGATTGGATTTAATTAAAAATATACATATCAAGTATATTTAAACATAAGTATTATTTTTGCAGAGGAATACATATTTTTTATTTTATATTATTTAATGAAATAAATTATGACATATTATTTTTTGATCTTAGAGATGAATAGAGAGAGAAGTAATTAATAAATTATAAAAAGGGCTTTTTTTTATTTACCTGATTATTTTATTATTGAAATAGACCCCACAATAATTAAAGTTAATTTAATTTGATCAAGTTATTATTAAATGATTATATCAATTATCTTTGGTATAAATGAAAGAAACAAACAGAATTTAATAGCAATACTTTTTTAAATTAATTTAAAATAATTTAGCCTCTTGTAAAATAGTTTTGATGTACTTAAGGTTTATTTAAATAAAATAATTCAAATAAGCATACAAATTCTAATGTACTATATTTTATTTAGATAAACCAGTTTAATTTTTAGAAAATTATATTAGATGGATGGTTGGTGACTTTAAAATTAATTATCTGTGAGCTATTTATGAAGTTTTCTTTAATCAAAATTTTTTAATTATTAAAATTCTAAAATTTAAATGAATGGAGATATTGACTTCCTCAAAATGAAAAATGGAGATCCTTACAATATATCTTTATTTAAGAGAATAAGTGCAATATAAAACACTAGAACCTGCACAATGGCTTTCTCATAAAATGGCCGCTATATGTATAGACCGGTAAGAGAAAATGGTTATTTTATGTATATTTATGATATTCTCCATATTTCTAATTATGCAAATAGCGACTTTCCTATTGTTGGAAATACTACTGATGCTAACCCTCCAAGAGGAGAAGATCTAGTCTTCTCAAAAGATGAAACTATTTTAATTGTTAATTATGGCTAAGGAATAGTCATTTATGATTCAAAAAACAAGTTTGAATTGAGAGCTTTAAGCTATTGGTTTATCCCTACCGAACTAAATGGATGGCCTTCATCTATAGTCATATCAGATGATAATAAATATTGCATCGTAGCTTCAAGAACTATTGGTACATTTTTTTGCTTGATATATCAGATCTTATGAAGCCAAAATTGGTAAATCAGATTTACACAAACGGTGCTGAATTATTATTAAAATCAACTATTTACACGAACATAACTTATGTTTGCGATGGTACTTCAGGTTTCGCCATTTTAGATTTTTCAGCACTTCCTTAATTTAAATTTATCAACCGAATCCCTGTTGATGGATGGGTCAACCACATGACATTAATCTAAAATGAAAAATATGCTGTCCTCTCTTCGATGGATAATAATGGTATGATAAGTCTTATAGATCTCAGCGATTTATACAATCCTGTTATAATTAGTAAGTATATTGAAAGCAGTGAATAATCGATTGCTAACTGTGTCTTATAAAGCTTAGAATATGGTTTTTCAACCAGCAACAAAGGACTAAGAATTTTTCCTCTCAAAAGCTAAATTGCTGTCCACTCTTCATTTTACTTAATACAGGCAAATTCTTAAATCTAAGCTATTTCAAATAATCTATAAATTGGTTAACATGTATTGATTTAACTTCTCCTTTTATATGCTGTAGATGGTATGCAAATTTTAGATGTATTTTATTACAAAAATTTTAAAAAAAATAATCCTCCAAGCTGGATAGAATTTATTAAAGATGAAAATTCTATAAAAATATTAGTAGATAAATAAGCGACCTCCTCATCTTCTTCCCCTACATAAAATATTTTAATTATTTAAACGGCCTTACCTTTTTCAGGTAGTAGCTTTGTCTATGATGAAATCCCAACAAATCTAGCAGATGGTTAATTAATATTTAATTTCTTGAAAGAATAAGGTACTATTACAAAAAATAATTTAATATCAACCACATTTGATCCTAATAGCATTCCAATAAGTTTATCATATCTAAAATTACCACAAACTACACCTTTGGTAGAGCTAATAACTCTTACTCTTTAGAGAGGTATTTTTTACAACCCTATTGTCTTTTATGTTTCTAGTTCTTTACATTTTTAGCCTGAAAACGAATAATTTATAACTTCGCCATCTTTAGAAGTAAAAGTACAGATGACTATTGAATAAAGCCAAGCAGGCACTTTCGTAGAAAAATAATATTCAGGAGTTATTGTTTCCATTTCTGAAAATGGCCAATCTATTTTAATTTATGGGACGCTTGATGCGGTTAATAAAGTTCTAAAACAGAAGATCTTTTATTTCTTAAACCCTTTATTCCCAAAAGAAATTTTAAGCAGCTTAAATGTAAATTTAGTAATTATTGATGATGTTAACGAGAATCTAGTCTTAAACTAATAGTTTACTGATGAATGTAAATATTATCTGCAGTAAAAATCTTATATAAAATAAATTTCTTCACTTTAGAATTAAATTGATGAATAATTTAATGGTTCAGAAATGATGTAATAGAGTAGAATACAATCAATATTGAATTTAATACATTTTAAAATATAGATAATTTTCCTATCACATACAAAGTCTATTTAAAGTCAAACTAAAAAGGCCAAGATTTTATAATATTCCCTATTGACTACTGGCTCAAATTTTAACCTACTTCTTTACAATTTAGTGGAATAGCTCCAATATTTCTTTTAAATACAAAAATAATTATCAAAATGATAGCATCTGATGGATACTCTGAAGCTTCGGATGTATTCACTATAAAACTCACAAAACTACCCTTCACTTACGTATTTAACTTATTAGTTTAGATTTTAACTCCCTTAATTAGTATTGTATAAATCTATAAATACAGATATGTAATAGTTAATATCTTCTGTCAGAAATAGGCAGTTAGTTCAAAAGTATGCATTAGTCCTAATGAATTTTTTATAAAATTTATTCTTTTATTAGATAATAATGTTTTGCATGCCAATTAAATTGCTAAGATATACATAAAACAAAACAATAAAAAGTAAAGAGACTCACTAAAAATGTCAAACGTTAACTTAAAACAAAGCATTTTATCATAAAAATAGATTTCACACTCTCAAAATCCTTAAAATATTAGTAAAATATCTGAAATATGCCTCTAAAATTAATAAATAAATTAATTTTAAGAATTAATTCCGACCTTAATTAAACTACCTGAAATATATTAAGCATATTGCACAAATGATGGTAGAATAGACATGAATAAATTTTTTAAAAATATTGAAAAAAACAGCGCAATTGACAAATATATGAGTTCTCACAGGCTTTTTAGGAGTGGAAACTTGTAGAAAAATGAAACATTGATTTTTGAAGGAATAAAGGTTTTTCTTTCTAGGTATATCCTTGAGAAAGATAAAAACTTACATAGTTTTTACTTATTTTTAAAAAAATTATCTATAAAATCTCGATTCAATTTCAGCAACGATTGGTACGAAGATTATGTTGGGATATTCTTAAATGAAGGCGCAGAACCTAAAAGCGTTGAAAATTTAACTTTAAATCAAGTTATCAAGTCTTACTAAGTGAAATAAGATAAAATTTTTTAAGTCTTTGATATTTATTTTAAATCTGAAAATTTAGAAAATAAATTATAAAAGTTATAAATTTATCAATTAAATATTCTGAAACAGGTTTTAATTGGCGATGCGCTTGGTATGGTGAATTAAAAAATAGGATTTTTTTAGAAATGCTAAGGAGAATCTTTGTGGTTAAGAAAGTAAAAAATATTAAGAATATAAGCTTATTTATAAGAAGTAGATAGCTGTATTCTTAAAATAAAGAGATATTTTAATTGTAACTTTTTACCTTATGGTATCAAAAAAAATTTGAATTTGCCTAATTGGTTATAATTTGAACTTAAAAGAGGCTTTATTATCTTTAAAGGAACTCCTACTGAATAGGATATAGAAAATTTTTAGATAAGAATCTCTGATGTAAATCGCTACACTATAATGAAATTTGACATAGAAATAAAGAAGCTCTAAACTGTTTAAGAGCCAAATTAACCTGAGCATTCCATGAATGTGACAAAATAGTACCCATAAAATATGCAAACAGATTCTAATTTGATAAGTAATAATAAATCATTAAATGTTCAATTACAATCATAGTAACCTTGTCTGAAATTCAATCTCAACATACCATTAGATAATTATGCTAATAGTTTGAGTTTCAATGAAATTTACTAAAAAAGTTAATAAGTAGAATATATGAATTAAATGAAGAAAAAACAAGAAGCTGAAGCTGATCAGTAAGATGATGTAATAGAATATACTAATTATGATCAGTCTCCATCCTCTCAGAACAAAAATTATTTATTTTAGAGTAGGTCACAAGATTTAAAATTCTTGAATTGGAGTAATTTAAATATTTGAAGAAGCAAGTCTGGTAGGTAGTATATCGTTAGATATTCTGTTAAAAAATAGATAAAATAATAAAACTTATTTTATTAAAAAATTATTCAAATAAAATTATTATTCCCTGAATCAACTATTAAACATTTTTTTTAACTGTTGAATTCTCTTAAAAATTTCATTGTAAAATTTATTCATTATTTCTGTTAGGTAAGTTAAAATCATAAAAATTACTCATATAATAAAAAGAGCGCTAAATAAAAATTTAAAATTAATATTATATGTATTTTACATATTTAATTGGTACTTTATTTTTACTTTGTACGACTTAATCAAAGACACCTTTAATATATTCAAATAAATATCCACATAAAATTATAAATTCACTCATAGGAATATTGTTATTGTGGTAATGCTTCCTGTATCAAGAATAGCAATCCTGAAGTGCTTCTATTTTGTTTTATATTTTTAAAAATACATTTTATTATAACATGAAAATTAATTAAATTTGCTCTACTTTTTTAAATATTTAAATTAATTTTAAAAATGTAGACCCCCCTTTAGTTATTTTGATTATTTTTGTAATCATGTTACTCTCTTTTTAATCTTGATTTGTACTTTATGATTTCAAAGGTTATATTAATTTTTCATGCTATTATAAATCCTTGAAGTGATATATATATATATATTATTATAAATTTGTTTTATTAAATTTATCATAAATGTCGTATTTAATTTTTTGTTTTCCTTTTAGATTATGCAATATTTATTTATTATCTATTATTTTTTGATTAATTTTTACTAATAAAATTTCATTTAAAAAAAATTAAAATAATAGTTATTTGTTTTTAATTATTTCTAGCTCAAAATTAATGAAACAAGCCATGTATATCAAATTTTTCATTTATAATCAAAAGATTTATAAATAGTGAGTCATCGCTTCTGAACCAAAAGTAGTGCATAAAATTGTTTGATTGGTTAAATCAATATATTCTTGAAATTTTTGTAATAGCAGACTCAAAACTGATAGTTGTAACTTGCTTAAGTGAAGTAGCTTTATAAAGAGTGAGATAAGAAGAGACTTGATCTATTATCATTTTTTTAAATAAGTGTATGTTCTAAAGTTTCTAAATGAATATTAGAAAGAATCTGAAAATTATTTTATTGGATTTAAATGATTATATAGATTATTTTATTGATTAGAGTTGTGAATTGAGGGTAGGAAGATCAATATAACTAAGCTATAGACAGAGTTAATGTGTGATAGAGAGGGCTTAAATGAGACGCTTGATTAGTAGAAAGCTTCATTTAAATTAAAGGAAGAGAAGGTTAAGTAGAGGTAGAGAGCAAGGCGAGTAGCTCCTTCTAAGATTTGATAAATAAAGTGGTTTTTTTAAATTTTTAATAAAAATAAAAAATTTAAATGTGAAGATATTTAGTATAAAAAAATGGAGTTTTTTTCTTGAGAAAATTTGGTAGATGCTTATTACTATCTTTGAAAATAACTGAGAAAAATACATCAACCACACAATCATAAAACTATTATTTTTAAATCTTTTGAAACAAAATCATTCCGCCCTGGGCATTAAAAAATAATTAAAGGCCCGCTGAAGCGGTGCTGTCATTACATATTATATATTTCTATCTAGTTGTATTATTTTACTGAACTCTTAGATTCTTTTCACAAAATAAATTAAAAAACAAATATTTAAAGTAATACAAAAATATTAATTAAGCTAAGCTCCTAATTATCAACTAAGGATTTTCAATCCATCAGTTTTTAATTAGGCGTTTGGCTATACTAAACACTTTATATCAAATTAAAAACATTTTAAAAGTTATTTGTTTGATTTTTTTCTAATTTAATCATTATTTATTATTTTATATATATTAAAAAAATCAAATGATCATCAAAATATCTATATACTTAAGATTTAATGTTAAATTAACATTGTTTTTTCTATTAATTTATTCTCAATAATAAGATTTGCAAAATTATCTGATTCTATATAATCTTAAAAAAATATGTTTATGACAAAAAATAAATACAAATCTTCATTTCTATTTCTTAGCACAAACATTAGCTTATAAAATATATCATGCTAACAATCCAAATTAGTAAATAAGCTTCTATAAGTAGTTGATAAGTATTTATCTTTAAAGTCTAAATCCTAAAGATGAGCATAAAATGAAAAGTCGTTATCGTTTATAGTTATCTTTTTAGAAGAGTGAAGATTTTTTAGAAAGGAAAAATCATTAATTTTCTATTTTAATTTTTAATTCATTAAACATTCAAAAATTTAATTATTTGTTTCATTTTTTTATTATAGCTATTTAATATCGAGTGAGTTAGAAATGCAATTCATTAAGAGCAAGAAGGAAATAGCGTTCTTATTTTCTTAGGTTTCAATATTAAATAAAAAAGATTCTTTTAATTTTGGAATTTAATCTTATAACATTTATTACAAAAGATATAAATTATTTTATTAATTTGCCATTATTATTCTTTACTAGATTGGTTCAAAAAAAAAATCTGTAAGTTTGCTTTTCAAAGATTTTATTCTAGGACCTTATATTAAATTACTAATTAATTATAAACCTATTATGAATGGTAAAAATTGGGGAACAGCTAAAAATAAAACGTATCTATAACTTAAACTAGTGATAATATTTAAAAAAACTAGATTAAGGATAAATTTTCCTAAATTGAAATTTAATTATTTTTCAATAGAGCATGATAAATATCTTTCATAGACTCTCATTTCTTCAGGTTTTAATGATTCATATTGCTCTATAATTTAATTTTATTCATCTTCACTTAATTATCTTTCATTATTATTTTATGACTCTAATAAAATTTATTTTAAAGCTGCTTTAAATTAATTTTTCCACTTTTGATTAGCCTCTAAAAATTTTTTTTAAACCTTTTTTGACTCATAAGTTTAAAATGCTAAATTAAATAAGTAGAAAAGGATATTAGATTTAAATCTATAACCCTCACTCTCCTATAAGCTCTATACTTTATTCACATAATTTTATTTCACTTAATTTCTGATTTCTTCTATTTGCTTTTTATACTCTTACTTAAGCAAACTTTATTTGTCTATTAGTCTTAGGAATAATTTTGTTGTACAATTCATTTATTTTTAAATTATTTAAAAACAACATATTAACATTTCTTTAAAGTTATTACATGTCTACTCTTTCTAAAAAGCTTAACAGCTATCAGAAGATGATATATAATATGATTCTCTCAAGTAAGAACAGAGAGCTTTAATCTCATCAATAAAACTTATATAATTTCTATCTGCTATTATAAGCTCATTTTCAAAGTTCAAAGATCTTAATTTAAATACTTTTTTGATAAATTTATTCTCATTTTGATATGTTTATTAAATTTATCCATTCCACATATTCTAAATTTGAATAAAGTTATTATGTGGAATTTATTCATTTTGATTGTCTTCTTTAAGATGGCTTAATATGTTATCGAACCCTCTAGGTATTCTAATATTTGAATTAACATATAAAACGCAAGTAGATAATCTTACAATCAAACATACTAGCTTTATCAAATTTTACATATGAATATTTGAATTTGCAATTGATAAATCAAAACCTTCACAATCAAAAAGAACAATAATTTCCTCTTTTTATTACTAGGGTTCTTATAAATTTTAAGGAAAATAGAATTTAATTCCTTTTGTTTATGAATCATTACCATTTCCAATTTTAAATATCTCAATACATTCAGTATTGTTTTAAAATTGCTATATAATAAAGTTCTAAATAAATGATTTTCCCTGACCCATCTCTCCAAAAGTTGTTATTATTTTAATTTTATTCTAAGAATATTTATCTAAAAATTTTATGAATTTAGAATCTCTCATCTGTTAATCATAGTCTCCATCTTCAAATGTTAAAGAAACAAGGTTTTTATTGCCAACTAGTTTACAAAGTAAATTCTCTCTTTCAGTCTCAGATTATTAGATTTTAATATACTGTTGTTATAAATTTTATAATTGTTGATAGTTCATTTTTAATTAATATGTATTCTTAAAATTATTTATTTATTATTTTAAAATTTGATTGAGAGATTGAATTGATAGAAATATTTATAAATAGAAAATTAGTACTAAATGCATTTAGAATATTTAGAAATTCGTTTATAACTAATTGTATTATTCTCATGATAATTAGAGTAATTACTGATAATTTCTGATATTTTTTCAATTAAATTTAAAAGAAATAAAATATTTATTTAAAAATTAATCTGAAATAGACAAAAATATTGCAGTATTCTAAATTTTTAAACTATTAAGTCATCTTTTTAAATTTAATTGATTAATTGCGCATTAATATTTTTCATTTAATCAATATTCTAAAGTTAACATGATAAATATACTAATATGTTTATTTCAATTTATATTCTAAAATTTTATTTAAAAGCAAAAAAAAATAGTTTTGAGACCTTACTAAATTAGTTTAAGCTTTATAGTATACTAAGAAATACAGAAATAAACTGATAAATAGCTGAATTTTTTAGCTATAATTAGACTAATTGCTGATAAATTTTTTTATCTTTTTAAATTATACTTAATAACTAATAAACAGGAATAAAATATTTATTTAAAAATTATATTGAAATAGACAAAAATATAGCAGTATTCTAAATTTTTAAATTTATTATGTCATTTTTTTTAATTTAATTGATTAACTGCGTATTAATATTTTTCATTTAATCAATATTCTAATGTTAACATGATAAATATTCTAAAATGTTTATTTCAATCTATATTCTAAAATTTTATTTAAAAGCAAAAAAAAATTTATAATTAAGACCTAACTATATTTTTTGAATATTTTTTAATTTATTTTATTAAGCTTTATAGTATTTAGAAATCTGTTGATAACTAACTGCCTTTTTCTTGTTATGATTAAAGTTTGATGATAATTCTCTTATTTAATTTATTATATTTAAAATAGAATAAATAGAAATAAAATATTTAAAAATCATACCAAAATAAACTAAAATTTTGCAATATTCTAAATTTTTTAATCTTATTACATAAATATTTTTAAATTTAATTAATTAATTGCATATTAATATTTTCATTTTATCAATATTCTAATATAGATTTCTTAAATATTCTAACATTTTTATTTAATTTATATTCATAAATTTTACTAAGAAGCAAAAAAAAGGTTAACATTTAGTTTAATAAACTAATTAAATAAATTAATTTTTATTTTACTTTAAAATTTGAATTGAATTTGTAAAATTTTTAATATATCTTTTGTTAAAAAATTATAGATAATTCTATTGAGTAATAGATAGAATAATTTATAAAATTATATTTAACTATGATTAAGTAGAAATGCAAATATTAGAATACTAAAACAGAAAATGTCATAATTTTCATTAAACATCCAAAATTATTTTTATTTCATATTTGCTCATTAAATTCATAGCAAGAAATTTCTTCTTCTCTTATTATTATTTTTAGCAAATAATAGTTCTTTTGATAAATTGCTAAGTACTTTTATTTGGTGCATATTTTAGTTTTGAGAAATGTATAAAATGATCGATTTTTCATATTATCACTAAATAAAACTTATTTCTTAATTAAATGACAATAAAAATATTTTAAATTTGGGGAAAAAAATTTATTTTTAAAAAATAAAAACTTAAATTATTTTTTTTGTAAATATTTTTTAGCAAAAACAGTTTTTGTTTTTAATGGTTTTGATTTAATTATGTTTATTTTTAGTTTTCAATTTTTATTTCTAATAAATATTAATATCTTATTATTTCATATTTTCTATTCATTTTTCCTTTTAGCTAACTCATAAAATTAAAGCATCTTATTTAAAATTTCAAAAGGAACATTGAATTGGTGACTAAGCTACTTCAGACTTAGGTTCTGCTTAGCAAAATTTTCTAACCTCTCAAACTTGAAACTTTATTTAATCTAAGCAAAGTTTATTTCTTTTGGGTTGAGTTATTATTAATATTAATATGAATGAAAAACAAAAACTCTTTTAATTTGCTAGCTTTTTTTTTTGATTACTTGCTATGCTTTTTAATACTAATTATGTTTTGGTTGTACTTATTTTTCTTTTTGGCTTTCTTTGCTAATATTAATTTCTTATTATTTCATATTTTTTCTTCGGTTTTCTATCTATCTAACTAAATAACTAACAAACTAGTCATATATTCTTCAATATTTAATAAGATGGAATTAAATAAGTGTAAATGGTACTTAAAGCTTAGGTTCGGAATTAGCAAACTGCACTACTCTTTTTAAATTTGACACTTAATTTCTAGTAAAATAGATTGTTTATTTTCAATTGATATATTTTTTAATATAAAATTTAATGAAATAAAAAATCTGATTTATTTATTAAAGCTTTCTTTGATTTATTTTGTTTTTAATTCTTGTCTTTTTTGTTTTTTTATATAAAAATTATTATAAAATCATAAAAAAATTTTAATTATTTTAAATTTAATTTAAAAATTACCTTTGTTATTTTGCTTTTATTTTAAACACTAAAAATAAAAATTTAAGTTATATATCCTAATTATTTTTTAATTGCTTAAAATATTAAGAGCGAAATACAATAAATTTAATGTATCAAACAAATTGAAAATATTAAGCAAGTATCATAAAGCTAAAAGACTAGTTGTCAGAAGAATATTTTTGATAAAACATATGTTAAAAGATAGAATGAATGAATAACTTAAAATTTTGATTTCTAAATTTAAAAAAATTAATTATTTTAATAATATTTTATTTTTCAACAAAGTAATAAAACTTAGAATATAGTTTTATGATTGGTTTTATAAAATAAATTAAATAATTAGGTACATAAGTAACAAGTAAATTATTTAATATTTTTAAAGAATAATTTTATGTAATGTGTTTTTCACTTTTTTTATGTAACAAAAAATCACTAAAAATTTAAAAAATAAAAATTTATTTCTTATTTTTAATATTTAAAAATTTTAATATTTCTATTTTAAGATTAAGGAATTGATAAGATAGTTAAAGATAATTTATTACATTTGATTAAAAGTTTTATATAACATTTTTTAATGAAACAATATTTAGAAATCTTCTATATAATTATATTTTAGTTATATTTTATGTACGTGTGTACTTAGTAATATCAGTAAATTTTTAAATAATAATATTTATAAATTAATTATTTGTATCTAGCTTTACTAGAATCAAATTTTATTAAGGTCTCTAGATTTAAAATGAAATTCATCATGGTCTAAAATAAGACCCTTAGATCTGGTTTTAGTTTATTAAATTATCAGTTGAGCTTCAGTTTCTTAATATGCTGTAGGAAAGTTGATCCTATCAAGAGCTTACTCACCATTTAGGTATGCATAATCAGAAATATTAATCAATACTTCATTTTATATATCTTTGTTACATTTTGTTAATTAGCAATTTATGAAATAGAATTAATTATTATTGTTATTTTTTTATTGATTTACGCAAATTTATAAATGTTTTTTTTATTTTTTTTGATTTGCAGATTAAACATTTTCTATGGATTTAGTTTATGGTTATTATTTTTAAATAAACTTCTCTGTTTGAAGATATAATTCATTTTGTTACGAAGTTATGCTGTAATTCGATTGATTTTACTTAAATGATATTTACTATTTTTCATAATAGCTTAAAAAAATATATAAAATGTAAAATATTAAATTTTGGTTATTGTTCAAAGCAGATTGTTATTGTTCTTCTTAATTTAAGTTAATTTATTGATTTTTAAAAAAATCTAATTCTTTATTTGAGTATTAATTGAATATTGGTTGAATTTAGTTTTAAGATTAAAATAAAATGGAAGATGATTCCATTTTTTATCGATTTTATTCTGTCATTATTTTTATTTTTTAAATTGTGTTCTTTTATTAATTAATATTTTAGTTAATTGAATATTAAATTTAGTTGTGGTTTCTTTGCAGGATTTAATGAAAAACTTTAGAATTTAAATTACTATATTTAGATTTCTTTTATTTGATCTAATTATAGATTTCTATTAAATATACTAGCTTGAATAATCAAAGACTGGTTGGGTACGTGAAAGTAAATTTAGATTATTAATTAATTAATTTCTTTGTTTTTTTTTTATATCACTAAAACACTAATTTTACTAGTTACTATATTTAGTTATTAATTATTTATGTGTTATTTAAGAAATTTTCTATCCTATTTAGTTTCTTCTATTTGATAATATGTTATTATTAAAACTGTATAAATTAATAAGTTATTAATTAATTTTATATTCTATAAACAGTTCTAGCACTATTTTTAACTTATATACTCTCTTCTCATATACTATTAGATTATTTACTAAAAAAAGCCATTAATTATTCAAATAAATGTTAAACCAATTCTATTTTAGTTCAATTTTAAATACTATGTGTTTCAATTAAATAATTACCACTAATTAGTGATCAATTAATTATTAAAGCTTATTTTTTGCTATTACAGATTAAAATAAAATTCTTTAGTTAAATATTTTTTATATTATTTTAAGCATTTTAAATCAAAATGAAAGTAATTTAAAATTTATGATAAGCTAACAGTTAAATAATTAATTTTAAATTTTTAAACAATTTTTCTAGTAGATATGTTTAGATTTTTACAAAGCAGTAACGTGGATTTGTAAATTAAATTAAACTATTAATATAGCTAGACTCTGCAATTATCAAAGAAAGATATATGTAAGGTAATTTGAAATATATTTAACATGAATATATGTAAACTGTTTTGTTCAGAATGAATATATCCATTTAATATTTTCTAGATCAAAAAAATATTAAAGTTAATAAATAATATGATAGATTTTATATTTCTAAACCATTAATTATGAGATAGAAATTAGATATTATTCATTCATTATACAAATTTTAATTCAATAGAAGAACATAAAAAGAATAGGTTTGCTCTTATTTTTTTATGTTAAATTCAAAAATAAAAAACTTTAAGTACAAAAGAGAAACTCTTTTAAAATCAAATAATTTTTACTAAAATATTTTAAATTTAAGATTTATTAAGATTTGAATAAAATATTTTAAAATAGTAAATATTATTGAAGACATATTATTAATTTAAATCTTAGTAAGAGTAAAATAATTATAATATAAACATTTTTGAATGATTAAAAAACTTTAATTTTTAAAAATAAAAAAATAAATTTTTAATAGTCTTTTTATAAATCTACCATTTGATTAAATTTGCATAAATATAAATAATCATAAATTTATATAAAATGTTTAATTTTTGGTTTTACAAATATAAAAATAAAGATAAATAAATAAATTTGTTTAATTTATCCATTCTATTTGTCTCTATTACTTATGCTTTATCATAAATTTATTTTTTTGACAACTAATCTTTTAGCTTTAAGGTACTTGCTCAAAATCTTTAATTTGCGTGATATATCAATTTAATTAGAGCTATAAATAGATATTAGAGATAAGTTTTAATAAATAAAATATAAAGAAAAAATATTTTAATTAAAACTTTGATAAGTAAAATAATTTTGTTTATTTTTATGTAAAAATGTAAAATCAAAATCATAACCAAAAATTATATAATCAAATAAAAAGAGTGTTTTTATTTTAATCCTTTTGATATTAAAAAATATCACAATCCAACACAAATAAGCTGTTTTTACAGTAAAGAAAGTGTCAAATTTGAGAGATTAGTGCAGTTTGTTAATGCAGAGCCTAAGTTTGAGGCACCTTAATCACCAATTATATTGAAACTTTTTATATATTTAATAAAATATTAGTTGGTTAAAAGGAAAAATGAATAAAAAATATGAATTAAGAATAAATTAGTAAATAATTTATATCAGCAAATATTAAAAATGAAAAATAACTTAAATTAAAAAAG
>JH720011.1:0-39866 GCA_000231845.2 Tetrahymena malaccensis 436 | reverse complement strand
TTAAGTGTCAAATTTGAGAGATTAATGCAGCTTGCTAATCCAGAGCCTAAGCCTGAGGCACCTTCATCGCCAATTTAATTGAAACTTTTTAAATATTGAAGAAAATATTAGTTAGTTATATGGAAAAATGAATAAAAATATAAATTAAGAATAGAGAAACTAGTAAATAATCGAAGCAAAGGTTGAAAATAAAAAATTACTTAAATTAAAAAATGTAATGAGAATCAAAAATCAAATAAATCAAGTAAAAAGATTGTTTTTGTTTTAATTTATTTTGATATTAAAAAATATCACAATCTAAAACAAATAAGCTGTTTTTTTTACTTTAAATTAAGTGTCAAATTTGAGAGATTAATGCAGTTTGCTAATCCAGAACCTAAGCCTGAAGAACCTTCAGCACCAATTTTATTGGACCTTTTTAAATATTGAAGAAAATATTAGTTAGTTAGAAGGAAAAATGAATAAAAAATATGAATTAAGGATAAAGAAACTATTAAATAATTAAAGCGAAGGTTGAAAATGAAAAATAAGATATAAAAATTTGAATAAAATTAAAAATAAATACTATAATAATATTTCTCAAAAAAAATTTAAACTTGATAGTAATGTTAATATAAATAATATTAATTTATTATAAATTTAATTTACATGAGTTAGATATGGAGATCAGTGTGAGTTTAAAGTTAAGAGATTAAAAACTATTTTATCGAAAAAATAAAATTAAAGGGTAATTAATTAAAAAATAAATATTTACATCTTTTAAGTTGTTAAAGTATTTATTCTATTTTATCATTTATTTTTTTAATATTTATTTAGAAACAATTTATTTAAATTTAATTGATTACAAAAATATTTAATTAATTAATTATTTTTTAATAGGATTAAATTTGGATAGAGAGAATAAATAAAACTGAGATCAAATATAAATTTAGAATATTACCGTCAATTCTGGAAGTTAAGGTGCTCTTTATGTTAAGGTGTTTTTAATTTAAGGTGTTGATCTCCTCTTTTTATTGATTGATTATATTATGAAATATATGTTTGATTTTAGGGTAGTAGGGTATGATATTTTGCAGACAACAATATAGTGAGTATTAACATTTAAACATCAAAAGTATATAAAATATTATGAATTCAAGTTAAAGATATCTTTAAATGTAAATAATTTTTTTTACAAAATATGAAAATAATATGTATTAATTTTATTAGTATAAAAGTGGATATCAAATTTTTATAGTAAATATAACAATCCTTTTAGCCTTAAAAATCCTTTGAGTTATTTGCTTAAATAATTGTCTTTTGATAGAGTTCATACTATTTTAAATTAAAAAATATATTCACCTCTATTAATAATATGATAATTTTACTTAAAGAAAATAGTTATAACATTTAAATTTTAACACTTGCTAACTTCTTGTATGATGTTTTATGCCAGGCTGTTTCCAATTTTGTTTTACCTATTATTAATAATACATGATATTAAAAGTAGATTAAAACAATTAGGTTAAAAAAATAATTTATTTTTTTTAAAATAAAGTATTAAATTGCTAAATAATTTTTTTTCAATTTTTCTCTAAAAAAATTAAATTAATTTTCTATTTCTTTTTCACTTCAACTAATAAAATTAATATAAACGAAGTAGTTTCTTTTTCTTTTCAGCAAAATAAAATAACTATCTTAGAGTAATTTTTGAATTTGCGCTATTCATAAAAGATAACAGAGGATTAGTTATTATAAAACATTCATTTTTGAGATAAAAGTAAATTGTTTTTATTTTAGAATAATATTTACTTTAAATTGATTGTCAATTATTAAAGACTGAGACATGAATTCAAACCTAGCTACAATTAGTTTTTTTAGCAGAGCCCAACTAAGTTATTGCTTTTTATAACATTTGAAAATTAAAAATGTTATATTTTATTAAATAAATAAAATTAACTTTAAATCATTACCCAACATGTATTTCTAAATTCTTAATTTTCTAGCATTTTCCTATTCCACTGCTTAGCTTAAAAAATCCCTCTTCATTCATTTTGTTATACCTTTTTATTTTATAATTTACACTTATTTTTTCTAAAAATTTATCAAAATATCTTAAAATAAAAAGAAGCTTTTTAAATGCAAGTATGTAATTAAAAATCAAAATTACTTTAAGTAAAGAGTTAAGTTAATCAGGTTTTAGCATGTTGCTAGTCCTTCCCCTATATTTGATTCACTTTCATTTTGAATTGAGTTTCGACTATTATAATAGGTAAATAACAAAGTGAATTTAGATGTAAATTAAATAACTAAAATTTTAGTGCTACTTTAAATCTAGCATTAAATATTCAAGATTTTAGCAGTTTCCTATTGAAAAAAATAAAGCTTCAGCTCCTCTATCAGAAATATCATTATCACTTTAATTATTAGTTTATTATTCAAAAATTTTAAAAAGCTTATTTATTTAGTTAAATTTCATACTTTAAATAGATAGTAGCAGATTTTAAGTTTACACATTAAGCTAAACCTGAGCCTAAATCTATAGTGCCTTCATCTCCAATACAATTTTTGCTAAATTTTAAATTGATTGTATTTATAAGCAATAAAATGTCTTCTTTAATTTTACAAAAAATTGAGTTCTAATTTCTATAAATTTTTAGTCTGAGCTAAACCTTTTCCTATAAAATAAGCACCTAATTGCTTTATTCTGTTCGATCTTTTAATATATAAAAGTAAATTTAAATCGTAATAATTAAATGATTCTATTAAAGTTTTTTTCAAAATAAAATTGAGATTTTTTTTAATTTAAATTACTTACCTTAAATCAATGTTAAGACTTATTAAGTTCACTAAACACTCTAAAGCCAAGCCAATACTCCCAGATTGTTCTTCCTCAATTTGATTTGATCTTTAGTTAAATAGATAAAATTATTAATTTGATATTTAAAATAATTTGTGCTTACTGTAAATCAAGTATTAAATTCTAAAGATTTAAGCAATCTTTTATTTCATATAATCCACTTCCTTCAATTTTGTTTTTTCTATTATTTTTATTATTTTTTAAAAATTTTTTCAAAAATTTATGAATTTATTTATCTGTGTATGTAATTATTTAGGGATTTCAGAATGAAAAATCAAGGTAGTTAATTATTTACGATAAGTAAAGAGTTAAATCTTTAAGATTCTTGCATTAATGCAATTCTGATAGGCAGGAAATGAAATTATCGCTAACATCACTTTGACTTTATATGTATGAAATTTACAGTTAACTTTATTAAATAGATGAAAATCTACCTAATTTCTAACTTTAAACAGCTTAAATTTACACAGTTTGATAAACCTTTACTAAATTCAGAAACATTTTCACCTTTTATTTAGTTTTTGCTAAGTTATTTTAAAATGAATTAATTTGCTAATATAATTTGTAAATAGTTACTGTAAGTATAAAATCAAATTTTTTAATTTAGTGCATTTCCCTAATTCAACACCTAAGTTACACAAACCCTAATCACTGATCTAATTGTTTCTTTTATTTAAATAGCATATTATAATTTTGTATTAGCTATTAATATATTAATTACCTCAAATCAATCATTATATCTTCTAATTAGATGCATTTTGCAATCCCTATACCTATCTAATCAATACCAATATTTCCAAAATTATTAAATCTGTTTTTTAATGAGAAAGTAAAAATGATTTTTAGTTCAATAGAAATAAATTAAATAAAAAAATAATACTATATTATAAATAAATTTGTTTTAAAAAGATAAAGAAAGAAATAAATTATTTTACTTTAAACAAAGTTTTAAAGATTTGATATTTTAATAATTTTAAAGAGCTTTTGAGAGGTGGAAAGCATCTTCATCTCCAATTTTATTGTAACTTTTTAAAATATTTATAAAAAATGGCAAAATCTTTAAATAATAAATAAAGTACTTTAAATTTAATTCGAGGTTTTAAAGCTCCAATAATTCAGCATAAATAAACTTTTAAGAATTAAATGTATCTAACCATTTTTATAAATAATTTTCTATAAAATTTACTTTATTTAGATTTGTAAATATCATTTTATACAGTCAATTTTTTTGCTTTTTCTATTTAAGAATTAACTTTCCTTTTATTAAATAATTAATATTAAATATTATTAATTAAAAAAAAAAATTTAACAAATAAAAATGACAATTTATTACCAGAAATTAAACTCAAAGCATAGAGTATAATTTGATATTTTAATGTAAATTAGCTTTTATTTTCATCTTATAATATTTTTTATTAATTTAATTTCTTTTATATTAAATATTTATTTTTATTTAAGCTAAATAATGTAATTACTTTCTTTTTTATGTTGAGAGATTATATCCTTAGTTATTATTATACTTTGTAAAAAATATTCAAAGTGAATTTATTTTTCAAAGTAAATATTTTAGCAAAAATCTTAGATGAAAATGAAAAAAATTGAATTATAATAGAAATAAATAACAAAAATAAAAGGAAAAAAATAAAAAAATAAATATTTGACTAAGGTGATTAATTAAAGAATTAATTTATTTTAGGTTGCGCTAATTTTGGTGACAATTATTGTTATATTTACTGATATAAAAAATAAATTACTGTTGATTATTGAATTTAATTGAAGATAATAGTATTTTAATATAAATATTAATAAAATATTAAGATTATAGTTGTTATAATTCAAATCAAATTTAGTATATATTAGGTGGTATAGTATTTCATTTATTTATTAGTTCCCTCTTTGAAACACAGAATCTCATATATCAGGTTACTTGGGTGTCTTTTCTTTTATATTTGATACATTAATAACCTTTGCTAAGTAAGTAAGCAAGTTTGTGCTTGATTATGTTATAAATAATGGTTAGTTTATGCATTACTTTGCTAGCCATTAGCTTTTTCATTCCATAAAGAAAATAGAAAGATAGGAGAGATGTGATTTTTTGAGCTGTGAGACATTGAAAGAGTACTTCTAAATTTATTTATTTATTTAATTATATATATATTTATATATTCATTATTATTTATTTATTATTTTAATTAAAAAGGTAAAAAGTCTTCTGCATTTTTTATGCTGGATAACACGAGAAACACAATCTATGCATTTGACTTTGTGAACTTTGATTTTATATAATTAATTAAGTTATTAAGATAAATGATTATAGGTTAGAATGTAGTTTATTATTCGTTTTTAGTTTGTTATTAATGCTAATTCATGTTGAGATTTAGACCTAAAGCAAGATTAACTAACTATCTCTTGATATATTGAAGTAGGTTTACAAGATTCAGCATTTAAATTGATTGTGGCAGTGTAGAATTTTCATAAAGTTTATTAAATGGACGCTTCGATGGTATTATTGTTTTCTATTTAAAACTAACTAAAATTATTTTGATTGAAGTCTTCTTTCTATATATTTATTTAATTTAATTTATTATTTATTAAATTATTAAAATAGCTTATTTATTTTTTATTATTTGTTTTATTTTTGAAATTATAAGTTAAATTAATTTAATTAGTTAGACCCATTATTTTTGTGGTTAACGATTCATTTAGGTATTTTTTATTTTTCAAATTCACTAGCTGAATCAGTCATCGTTTTGTTCTTCTTTTGGGTTATTTTCAGAGTTGTTGATGTAATCAGTGAAGTTATCATCGTCTTCTTGCTCCATTGGTTCTTCATTATTACACATATTGATATTATTGTTATTGTTAGATTCATCTTCTAAGTTCATGCAGTGGTCACCAGCTTTTTCTTCGTAGGTAGAATTTTCAATTTTGAATTATTAGCTTTGGTTAAAGTTTTAAATGGTAAATTGGTTGGGTTTACTGATGTCTTTCTGCTACTGAATACTGCTAAAAGCTTAAGGGACACTAATAATATTCTAAGAGTAGCTAGTTGGTTCAATTTTCACTTAATTGAATAGTAATTGAGACTATTATGAAGGAGTAGAAATTGTATGCTTTAAGGGGATGGAAGTCTAACGAGGCAAGTCTAAGTTATTTTCTGAGAATTTACGAGTATTGGAAGGATGTCCAACTGACATTGACAACTCTTACTTAATAATGTCTGAGGGAATAGAAGGTTTTAGTTAAGGAGTATTAAAATTGCTCTTTGAACTAGTGTTGTTGTCAGTGTCTTAAGAATCATCATCACCAGCATTTGCATCTTTATCTGACATCTTCTTGACATACTTTCTAAGTGTACCCATCTTCTCAGAGGAATTAGTATCGAAATCAAATCCATATTTTTAGGCCTTGCGCAATTAGGCATAATAATCATCTAGAGTTTTTCTTGAGAGACCAACAATTTAAGCTGCAACATCTAAATTCACTTTTTCTATTTAACCATTTGCGGTAGTGAAACCGTTGTCATAGAGATTACGCCACTCATCAACTTTTCCTTTAACATAGCTGATTTATCTTTCTTTAACTCTCTTTTCGCGTGGAATGTGTTTGTGATTTTCTAGAAGATTATTAAAATAATGTTAAGTTTTAAATAAGTGATAAAAGAATTAATTTTTTGTAGAGGTTGATGATTATTATATTGATTGAATAAGAAAAAAAAAGAAATCGAAATTTTAAACAAAGTCTATCAGTTTTTATTTAGATTTTTGAAAATTTCTTCAAGTAAGATAATTCATCAAAAGAAGCGAAGCGGAAAAAAAGCTTTAACTCCTTATAAACTATTGATCTAAAATTCGATCAAAAATCAACTTTATAAAATTTTCTTCTTCTTCTTCTTCTTCTTGGTAAGTAAATTGTTAGATAAACTTTTATAGATAATAACTATATGATTGTATATTAAAAATGTGGTAGCAAATAAATTTATATTTATGTAAGTAAAAAACTTGTCCAAAAAATATATTTTGACTTTCAAGTAAACAATTTAAGTTAATTTAACTGCAGAGACTTAAAATTTAGGCCTTTGTTCGTAAAATTGTAAACAAAAAAGGTAAATAAAAGTGAGAGAAATTGTTTAAAATTCTCAAAAATAAGTGAATTTTTAATTAATATTATAATGCAGATTTATGATCAATTCTGAAAAATAATGTGAATTCTTTTGAAATCCACAAATATTGATCGATCACAAATTTTTCTATTATCACAGCTAATTTTTTATTAGAATATTGATTATTGCTGTTTTACGCATTAATAATAATTACAAGTTAAGCTTTTGATCAAACACTTTAAGGCAGTTAGCTAAATGTGCTTAAATAAGGCTCACCTTTTAACCTATTTTACTTGTTATTGCTAGTTAAATCTTTAAATTTAATTCAATATTACAGCTTTTATATTTTAAAATGCTATTCTCAATTTGTGCATTTATTTAATTTCAATATTTTGCATTATCGAAGTAGATCTGATGAAAATTTACGGAAAAGACAAAAAAATTTTTTATTTTAATGAGTGGATTTATACTCAATTAAATTAGAAAAATATTTTGGAAGTATATTTTAACCAAAATTATACCAAAAATAAAACTTGCCTTATTAAATACCTATTATTCATAGCTCAATTAAAAAGGATTAATTTTAGTTTTGCATTACTTTAATATTAAAAATAAATTATCCTTGCTTAATCTTTTTTTATAAGAAAAATGAAGATATTTTTAACAATTAAAATAGAAAAATATTTGGATTTTCTCAGCAATTTTAAAGAAATCTCAACTATAAGATGTGTATGTAAAAATTATGCAATAACCTATATTAAATCTAATTATATATAATCTTTTCTTTTTGCTTCGTGTGTCTATTACTAATTAATATAGGATTACAGTCTTTATTTATTCCTATAAATGGGACTTAATTAAATCTCTAAAAAATAGTTTGCTGGCTTACAACTTCTTTTTAAATAGCCGAAAGGTTGCTTGCATAAAATATTATTTGTAAAATTATACTTAGCTTTAATGCTCTGCAGCAGTAAAAAAATGAATAAAGCTAAAGAGTGAGTGGATTTTAAATAATAGTTGAGAAAAATAATTAATTTGCAACTATTGAATAGTAAAGTAAAAATTTGTGATTTGTGGCTTTTAATATAGGAACTAACTGGAAAGCTGATTGATTTATCTATTTATTTAGATAGATAGAAGTTGCGTTTGTTCAATTTTTAAAAATTTTGTTTTTGCCTTTTTATACCTAAAACTAGTTAGTTATTTTTATGAATTGAAATATTCAGCGAAATTTAAATATTTTATTCTAAGGGAGCAGAAATCAATAGAAAATTAGCCATGGCATTTAATTTATGAAATAATGATTTTGGATTTATAATTTTTATATTAGAAATGAAGTGCTATTGTTGTATTTTTTGCTTTAATTCCTTGCTCTTTTTCTTCTCAATTCCATTCAATAATTGAGTTTTACTTTTTTTAATCTATTTATTTTCTTTTCCCACCCTTAGAATCCTCAAAAATTTGGTGAAAAACAGAACTCGCATTAATAATTGGCTTTTGAGTTTGTTTTGACGTAATATGCGAATTTAAGAATATTTCAATATAATCCAATTTTTTTCATCCAAAGCCTATATATTATTTTAAATTTATCGAAAGAAAAAGAGTTTTTTACTGATGAAATATCTCATTAAATTTTTTAAATGTGCTATAAAAGTCTATTTTTGGCCTAAATCTTTCATATTGTAATTACTTGGTATAAGTAGCAAACTTTTATACTATTTATTTAAATATTTGAAATTTGTAAGCCACTGATAATTTTGCTTCAAATATAGGAGTATTTAATTAGATTTTGCCAATAAATTCAAAATAATATGTGCAGAGGATTCGGACTGTATATTTAGATATGGCTACATTCGAAAATTCTACGAAATGTTAAATGCTTGAAATAGAGATTTGCAAAACGGATCAAAGAAAAATCGATCATTTAAAATTATAAAATTTAGATGGGATTTACGAGTATTAATTAGGATATTGTTGCGAAGAGAAAGCAAGTAATTAAGCTTAAGAATGAATGAATGAAATAGCAGAGAAGAAATAAGATTTGAAGAAAATATCAAATAAAATTTAGAATTTGTATTAAGATTTTTGAAGGTGAGTTAAATAAATTAATATTTATTATAAAAGTTGGATATTGATTTTACTTGATTTGACAATTTATTTGCTAATTTAATATGCATTAATTGATTGCATTTATTTGTTTGTTTGTTTGTTTGTTCATATAAGAAGAGAGTTAGTTAATTTGCAAACAATAAGGCAGAAAATTAAAAAAATGCCCTCAAAATTAATATTTGCATCTTGATTTTTGTACAAGTAAGTATGATTAGACTTTACAAATTTTATGTGAAATTCTTTAAAATAATATCAAAATTACTTGTTTATTATTCGTTTTATTGAGAGGTGGAGCATACATCTTTTTATGACAATTAATCAGAATCTTTATGTTTTGCCTTTCCACTTGACTATTTATTTGAGCAAGTAGAGTTATTGCCCAGGCTATTCTAAATTCCATTTAATTCCCCGCTAGCTTGCATATTGTCTGAAGATTCATGAATATATTCTTTTTTTAAGTTCAACTGGACGGATTTGCTACTATACCCGTTACCTGCACCGATATTTATAGTAGAAACAAAGGAACTTCCTTAGTCTTCCATTTTTAAATTTTTCATCACATTCTCATCGTGTTCTGTTGGAGATGAGGAATTAGCTTCTTACTTTAATTAATCAATCAATCTTCTTGGATTGTGGGAGCTTTCTAAATTAGTCATCTTCTCGTTTTTAGATACTGTATTATGAATGCTGCTATTTGAAAAATTGTTATTTGTTAGGTTGCTTTTGCTATTGCTAGACTCAGTGGCCATAGATTATCTTTTAGGTCTAATACTAGAGTTGCTAGTTGAAGTTGTGGAGGTATTTGAAGCTGCGTCTGAGTTTGTACGCTAGTAGCTTTAGCTACTTAAAGTCTTATTGCTAGATTTAGCATTATTTAAGGTCCCTTGAGCATATAATTAAGAGGAATTACCTTGCTATTGCATGTTGTACCAGCTATTTGTATTCTATATAGAAGATGATTATTGCAAGGAGTTATTAAATAAGTTGTTTTATTGATTATTTTAATACAAAGGGTTTTCAGCATGGTAATTATATGACATATTTTCGTCAATCATCGACTAGTAGTTAGCATGAGGAGGTACGGCATGCTCCTAGTTGGGAAGATACCTCAAATAAATTGGCTAGGCTTGCTTGAAATTGATGCAAGAAATTGAGCGAAGGCGAGTAATGTCTATGTAGTGATTTTCTACTGGATCCCAAATGTTGATGTATTAAGCCTGCTTAAGAGGAATGCCATATTCGAAGTAAATGTTATCTAGCCAGTCAGGAATTTGAATGCAATCTTCATTAATAGGAATCTTCATCTACTCAAGCATTTATGATTACTAGCTTCTATCTTGGTAAACTTAAACGTCTTTATTGAGAAATCCTTAGTAAACGCTCTATCTGCTACGAAAATTCATGTTGATGTCAGACTAGTGAGACTGCAAATGGTTGCTGTATTCATTACGATTTTCTATCATTTCTGCTTAATTTTGAGCAATTTATTTGGAAATTGTAAGATATTTAGCTGGCGCTATAACAGATATTCTAAAAGAAATATTTGAATAGGTAAATTAGTAAGTTTGTCGATGGGCTGATTATTAGTTTTTTAGGCTTTTTTGTTTAAGTCTATGCTTGCTTTGTTGCTTGTTAGCGAATATCTGTTATTATCCAATTAGATATAATTTGTTTTTTGTTTATTTAATTATTTCTTAATTATATTATTTATAAATTAATTAATTAGCTAGATGAATTACTTATCAAAAATTATTTAAGTATGTAAGATTTAATACAATTAATACTAATCCTTTCAAGACTCCTTCTCTTTCCTTTTTTACCTATATTTGTTTATTTATTTATTTCTTTCTATGTTTTTTGTATGTCTATTAAGTAGTGATTGATCAATCTTTTTGATATTTCTATTTCTATTTGTATTGATTTTAGTGTGTTTTTAATAGTCCTTTTTCTTTTTCTTTCTCTTATTATTGATAATTAATTTTTTTATAATCAATAAACAACTCAATGAATAAATGTGTTAGCCAGATTTTTATTTATTTTTCTGTTCGATTGAATTATTTTATTTTTGAGTATCTATTTATCTATCTATAGATCAATCAAATAATATAATAAGAAGCTATTATTTTATTAATTGAATGAACTTCAAGCAACAACAATTAATATAGTCTCTTTTTAAAAATTAAAAAGCAATTTCGATTGATATTTTTATGATCAAATATTAATGTTGATAAATTCGCTACTTTTTTTTCTTCTTCTTTCTTTCTTTCTTTTTTTGGATAAAGATTGATTGCTTTTGCCCTTTTTTTTGATTAATAATATTTATAAATAAATATTACACCAATCCTCCTTTTTTTTATTACACATTGATTATTATATAAGTCTAATATATTCTAAGCAAAAAAGTAACTCTTTTATTTCTTTAGCTAAAAATCCATGCTACCGATTCAATTAGATTTTATTAATTTAGGTATTTAAAAGTTTGAATTTACAAACAAAAAATAAGATATGTAATTTGAATTAGTTATGGCTGTGCTGCTATTACAAAAAGGAGAATTTTTTAAGCCATTTTTATTTAGTTAATTTGAGCTGAGTACATCAATACTAGTAAAAGACGCGCTAAATGTTATTTTAATCAGCCAGTTTTATTTGCTTTTAAATTTATCTATTTTTTAGAGGCAATTTAAAGCAAAGAAAGAAAATAAATATATTAACACAAAAAAGATACAAGCAAAATGTTTGCAATTATTTATAAACCTCTCCAAATAAACTCGGTTTACTTACAATTTAAATTAAACGAGCTTTAGGAAAATACATGGAGGAGAGACATCTCCACAAGTTTTTAGATGCTCTTGATAATTTTGTGCTGAAAAATAAAATAAAATAGGAAAAAGCGAAAATAAATCAACAAATTATTTCAACTATAAAAGATTTCAGAAGTTGATAGAAAGCTGGAGTCAATAAACCAATTTATAATAATTATTATTATAAATTTATTGACTGTCTTGTTTACTTTTAATAAAAAAATCAAATCTTCTTCCAAAATTAAAAAATTTTTGGGTTGAAAAAATAATAAAATTTAGTGTGATTTTTATAATTAAAAATAAGATTTTCATTAATTTCTTATAAATAGCAACAGCGGCAGTAAGTAGTCTTTCTTTCATTCTTTCCCCATTTCATTTTCTTTTTTAATTAAACTTCATCTCAATTTTCACAAATTTTTTTTTCATCTACCTGTTTTCATTCAATTTATTTAACACTTGAATTCAATGTTGGTTGGATTCTAAATATTAACAATATTTAACACTTTCTTTGATTTAAAAGTTAAGTCTTTTCTGATAGATCTCTCAATATTTAAAGCTGAAGTATTTTAAATAATGATTTAGGTTATCCCTTTAACGAATATAAGGCAAATAATCTATCCCGTCATAGTATAGAGAAAATTTAATTATCAAAATACTTAAGTTATTAATGCAAACTAAAACCTTGTTAATAAATTTTCAAAACAACATTCAAAAAAACTAAACAAAATTCAAAACACTATTTTTAATCAAAATTTAGCTACTCAATCAAACACAAACAAAAAAAACACCTATTTTATTTTTTATATTTCTTATTGAAACCTAAGCAAACAAAAATTAATCTATCAACTTCTATGAAACATCTATGAGTTTTTTAAAAAATGCTCTTTCTCATTTGTACTTCCTAACAATTTTACAATAATTTGCTACATTTTATTCTTTTCTATCTACATTTACTTTTCCTAACTATTATATTAACAATCGCTAATATAATAGCCTGTTTTTTTGCATTTTTATTTTACAATATTTAAGCATTCCTTCAAATAAATACAACTAAAGCCTTTCCAAAATTTAGAAAATCAAAAGCATGAAGCTATAATTTTTTAATTCTGATTTACTTTATAATAGTCACGATGCCTTCGATGAGCTTGCAATTAAAATCTTTAAAAAATCTAAAACTAAAACTAAAATTCTTAAAAAATTGAAGTCTTTTTGTCTCCAAGTTATGAAGGAGATATTAAGTTATAATAAATAGTGTAGCTAATTGAATTAAAAATAGAATAACAAAAATATAAAAATAATATTGATACTATAGAGTAGTTAATACTCACATATCAACTCCTTTATTGTTATTAATCACAAATTTTCTTTTTAATTTAAGCAAATACGTATTTTCCCATACTTTTTACACATAGTCATTATCCTAAAAAATAAACAATTTTTATTATGCATTTTTATTTGGTAAGTATAATTTTTCAACCTATTAAATACCTTTGAATACTTTATCAATCAATACACCGAATAAATCAAGCTAAAATTTAAATATTCTTACTTTGTATTGTATATTGATTGATTTATTGATATTTTATAATAAACACACTCCACCACTCTCACAAATTAATAATAATTTCTTTTCAAACGCCACTTTGATCCTTAATTCAAAAACCCAAAAAGACAATTAACTTTTTATATCCTTTTAAAGCATCATAAAAAACTTTGATGCCCTATTTTTGTAAATTTTAAAACAAACTAACTTCTATAATTCAATACTAAAAGCTATTATTTTTATAATATAACATTTTCAAAATATACAAATTTATTTAAGATACTTACTTAATAGAGTTAGTTACCAGCTTTCTAAATCCAAAGGAAAATAAACTTCTTTTTAGACTCAATTAATCTTTGCTCTGCTTCCTAAACCTTTCTATTTCATCAGGTTCTATTTGCTACCAATTTAAATAAATTTATTGTTTAGTGAATTAGTACTATTACTATTAACCTTACAATCAAAATTATTAATAAACAAATTTTAAATCAAAGTAATTTTCAAATCATATAAGTTTCTCAATTTTCCTAAATGTATTGATTTATATCATGTTTTATATTGTTAAGACATTTATTTTTATTATTAAATACTAATTAAAAAATAAATGTTTTAGAGAGTATTAAATATATTATTTTATGCAATATAGTTTCATAGGGGCTTATAATTTTATTAACTATTCTTAATAATCTACAATAATAAATATTTTTTAATTCAACCTTCAATAATTAAAAAAATTAAATTTGATATTTATTATTTTCATATGTAATTTTGAATATATTTGAGAAATTTACTATAAGTTAACACCTACTTTATTTACACTTATTGAAGTTAAGAAAATAACTAATGAGATTGTAGTAAAAGAAAATAAATTGCTGAAAAATAAAGAACTAAAAAATATATATTTATTAAGGCAGACAACCATCTTTCTGTAAAATATAATTTTTTTCATTGAGAGTAAAAAAATTAATGGTTTTTAATTGAGATTCATCTTATTAGTTATGTGTATTTATTATATATTTAAATATGTTAATTTTTATTATTTACTGTTATATTTAAAAATAAATAGTTTCAATAAGTGAATAAATATATTTATATTTATTAAAATACCCTATTATCTATCTATCTTCAACAATAATTTAATAATAGACATTTTTAAAAACAAATAATTAAGTGAAAACTGGTTATTTTTTTTATTTATACGTTTAGATACCAAATATCTATTTATTTAAAATAGCTTTTATAAATTCTTTTTATTAAAAATAAAATATTTCGTCTTCTTCCTCAAAATCAAACATTTTTAAATTAGATATTTTTATTTTTAATTCAAAATTTTTTAAATTAGTAAAAGAGAAAATTCTTTTTTGACAAAAGTCAAATAGATGAATAAATCAACATATTTTTAATTGATTTAAGATTTTATTTTCAATTTTACTTAATTAAAATCAATAACAATTTTTTAAAGTAATTTTTAAATCATAATTTTTAAAATATTTAATAAAAAATATGAAGATATGCTTAAAATATTATGGATGTTTTTGTAGGTCTTTATTTATTTTAAATAATAAATAGGAATGAAAAAAAAGAAGGAATATTCTCAATTTTATTAAAAAAAGTTGTAATTTATTTGAGCTTTATTTAATTTATAAATGTTATTGTAAAATATCAATAAAAAGATAAGATATTAAATATTATTTATAGACATGAAGATTTTATCTATTTATTGATATTATTTTTATTGGAAATATGTATGTTTTTATGTAGTTTGTTTAAATGTGTGTATGAATATTTCAATCTTTGTATATCTTTGTGATAAATTCCTTATCAAGAAAATAAGAAGCATAAATAGAAAGATAGATAGATATAAAAAATATATCAAAATAGAAATAGGAAATAAATAATTTAGATAGGTAAAATGTAAAGGATAGGGAAAGAATTTGTTAGTTAATCTGTGTAGAAATACCCTCAAACAAAGCGATTATTGGAATGGCTTACTAAAGACGGGTATTTTAAGCTCCGTATGCATAAATCAATTGAATTAGAAAAAATATATGATGATAAGTGGAAAATAAATAAAGGATTCGGTTTAAGAGCAGCGTAGAATATTAATGCAAACGAAGAAATATTTTTAGTTTCTACAGAAAATTGCATTACTGGTCTTGAACTGATTGACTGTGATAGAATTAAAGCCTTCGAAATTAATAAGACCGTTAGCATGATTGCATCTAAATATTATGAAAAGAATTTACCATAGCTCTACTACACATAAAATATCTTAAAAATTATATGCTAAATATTTGCTCATAGCTCAGGGGAATAAATGAAAATGTATCCATTTGCAAATACTCTTTTAGAGCACTATAATAACCAGGCCACATCAAAGAATCCACTTTTTTGGGATAAAAATGCTGTTAAAGGTAAAATAATGAATTATATTTTTTTTGTATTAAACCTATTAAATCTGCATATCTTCTGCTTTTGATAAAGATCTTCAGATCTAATATTTCTGCTACTTAATAAACAAGTAAAAAAGTAAACCAAATTTAATGCTAAAGCAAACTTTAAATAATAAGCAAGTAAATTAATTAATAAAATAATTATTATAAATCATTAAACTTAAATTAGCAGCATGATAATTTACTAAATTAAATAAGTAAAATATAAAATTCAGGGAAAGTTGCATATTGCATTTAAATTCAAATAAAATTCTATAAAAAATATAATCAAACTATCGAAAAGAAATTAAATATTAGAGCCTCACTAATTAAGTTGTAAATATTACAAGATGTGAAATGTAACTTTAAAATTTTAAGAAGATTTTTTAAGAAAAAATAATTTAGAATGAAACAAAATAGGGATTTTAATTTTATTTAAATGATTTTAAGAATGAAAAGCAGTTTATTATTTTTTATTTTTACAAAATAAATAACACATTTATTAAATTTTATTCATTTATTTATTTGTTAGGTATCTACTCATCTAATTTAGCTAGCATAATTAGCTCAACTTAATCTTAATTTGTTAGTATGAATGAAGATTTACTCCAAAATAGAATGTTTGGATTTGACTTAAGTAAATTTGTTGAAATGATGTCAGTTGTTAGAAGCAGAAATTTAAACTTCTGTCCTGAATAGCCTAAATTTTTTGATATAAATTCTGTAGTTATTATGTCACCAGTTGTAGATTGGATTAATCATTCCTTTGAGCCAAACTGCAAATTAACAGGTGCTTATTATTAACATGAAACAGAGAGTTTTGTAGTCGTTAAGGCTGCAAAAGACATTAAGCAAGGAGAAGAGCTCACAGTAAATTATGGAAATATGAATAATATGGATTATTTGATGCGTTATGGTTTCGTAAACCAATCAAATCCTCATAATGAACTTGCTTTATCTTTAAATTTCGACGAATATCTAGAATACACTTCCCAGTTATTTGAATTCAAGCAGAAAATCTTCTAAACCCAAGAAGATTTCTCACTCGATAGGTAAAATAAAATCAAAATTTTTTTATTTATTTAAAATCATACAAAAAATATCATGAAAGAATTAATAATTTTTAAAAATAGATTTATTTTGTTTGAGAACAGAATCAATAAAAATTTGCTTAGAAGTTTAAGAATATACTTCTTAAAAAATGAAGATTTATTGACAAATCCTGAGATAGGTTCATTTAGATATAAAGATTTTGACTAATAAATTAGCACTGAAAATGAGATAATTATTTGTAAATTTATGATAGAAACTTTGAAGAAAGAGCTAGAAAAGTATTAAAAAGCCAGAATAAATACATTAGACATGAATCTGATCATGCACCCAAATAAAAAGGACTAAATAATCAATCTGGATTCACATGAAGACTTGATCTATATTTAAAATTAAAATTATCGTAATATGCTCCATATATGCATAGATGAGCAAACAAACATTTAAAAAAATATTAAGTTCTTTGAAAAACAGCTACAAACCCTTGTTTGAGTGTTAGTGAATCATTAATTCAGTCAGAAATAATGAAACTAATATGAAAATTAGATATGATTATAATTAAATTTTAATAGTAAAAAGACTTTTTATTCATTCTAAATTTAGGAAATGAGTAAAAACAAATTAAAAATCAATCAATCAATAAATAAATTAGCAAGTAAGTAAAATAAATTAATATAAAATAAAATATAACTTAATTAAAGATATGATAGACTTAATTTAGTAAATGGTAAAATCGCTATTTACTTTTATCATTTCTTATTTGAGGTGCTAATAATTAGTTTATTTATAACAAAATGATTTATATTTATTTGCTTATTTTTTTATTATTCTCCATATTTTCTTTAATCTAAGAATATTCTAACACATTTAATTTATTTTATATCTTGCTCTTTTTAAGTATTTCTTAATTCATACATATCACATCTTCTAAAAAAAATAATGTTTAACTATTGAAAATATATTATTCTATTCATTAATATAAGAAGATTATGAGTCAATCTACTTTTGCAAATTCCATGTGAAATAAAATTTTAAAACAACACTAACAATAATATTTATAAATTTCAAATAATAGCTTTTTTATTTACATTTTATAATTTGAATAAATAAACAAAGCTAAACAATTTATATTTTAATTTGTTTAAGCTCCTTGTTGAGAATATTAATAAACTGCAAATTTGTGTTTTTTCAACCTTAATTAATATAATCGATACTTAAATATAAAACAAATGGAAATAGAAATTAATTAATAGCTTTATTTTTATAAATACTAATTTATATGTTCCAATTTATTGCATAATGATTTATATTATGTTAAAATATTTTTAAAAATAAAATGAAATCTATCACTATTTTCACTAATTTGGATATATTACTAATTACTAAATATTTTTGAAAAAATCATAGAAATGCTGCATAGATAAAGTAGAATTAAAGTATTAACTTTTAAATTTATTTACGTATTTGATGGTTTTAGTTAAATCAACTATCTATTTTGTAATAGAACTTAGAACATTTGATATATAAAAAATTAGACATACATAAAATGACTTAAAATAATTAACTTTAATAACAAAAAGAATTAAAAATATTTGAAATAGAAATAATAAATATTAGAACTAAATAGAAAGTGTGGTTTTGTTTTTTTAGTTTGAAATAAATTTTTACTAAAAATAAATAAATAAATATGAGGCTAATTAATGAATTGATCATAAGTTTAAAGTGTATTTTTCTCTAAAAAAGGAGAACTTTTTACTTGCTATATCGAATCCAAATTTTTTACTTTTTATAATGAATGAGTAATATTATTTTTACTTATTTTATAATATAATAAATTAGTTGCTTACAGTATATTTTTGGTAAGTTCTTTTATTTCCTGCTTATTTGGTGGTTGGTGAAACTTTGTTTTGGGCATTTCTTCTGTATATTCTATAATTAATTATTAAAACAATACATTTAGATAAATCTTTAAGTTGACTAATTTAAAAAATATAAAATTAAATTAATTTATTTTTTAAAAAAGTCTGTTTTTTCTTCAGTTTATCTTAATTACATGATTATTGTGATGTTTATACCTACTATTGCTTTTTATAGAATAAATAATCTGACTCAAGTTGTTTATTGTCTAACTTAAACCCTTTTTAAGATTCCTTTAATTTATTTATTTCATCTTGGTATATTTCTGGAGCCCACTTGTAATTAGTCTAGCTTCTTGCAAGAGATTTTTAGAAATCAGGTGTTGAAACATACTTGTCTGTTTGTCTAAAATTCATCAAGTGAGGATTACCTTCAAAATTAGAGGGAGGAATCTTATTAAAATGTTTATCTTTACCTTTTATAAATATTCCATGTACCCTTGGCTCTATTAAATTATGACTGACATTATAGTACCCAATTGAAGGCACCTTACTTTCCTATTTACAAATAAATATTAATTAAAGAAATCCTACAAAATTATTAATTAGTATGTTTTTATCAGAAATGTGTTAATCTTTATGCCAATGTCTAAATTCAAATACCCACTTATTCGATTACTTAATCAGAGCATAAAGTTTAAAATAAATTGATAAATTAACTCTTGCTTAAATGCTTAACGTTTACTTACTATTCTCATTTTTCTAAATTTACAGATTAAAATTAAATAACTAATTCATATCCAATCTATAAATAATTAAATAAACTATTAATAATCTCTTTTTCATTTTTTAATATTTTAATTGTAAAATACGACAAAATCTGATATAAGAATCATAGTTAATCACTATTCGAAATAGTTTTAATTCATTTTAATATTTTGAGTATTTGAACAGTAAAATAGCTCAAATATTAAGAATTTACTTTAGCCAAATGAATTAATGATATTCCAAATATTTTTTTAATGCTCTTTTTTATTTTTTGAATATTTTAACGATGAAGAGTATTAGCAATTTTTATATTAATTGGCAATCAAAAGCTAACTTATAATTATTTTTTTTTTGCTATTTTTTGTCATAAAAGGCTTTAAATATAATTAATTACATGGTATTAATCATTAAAACCTAAACGAGGCTATTTTACTGTTCCTCCTGCACCGCGAACATTTGAATGCTAGGAATTTGGTTTAGTACTACCCTCTTTAGATGGAGAAAACTAGCTTTGAGTTTCTCTTAATTTATTTGTCTATATTGTTTTTATCTTGAATTCTTAATAATTAATAGACCTTGGCTTATTAGGTTACTACTATGTATCTTCATTAGTTTTATTGAGCTCTAAATAGTTAGACCTTTAGTATGTTCTTTTGTCATCCATGATTACTTATTACTTTTTTTCTTTTGATTAGATGAATGAATATTTAAATTAGAATTAATTATCAATAGAAAATAAAAAGCACTAAGAAGTTGTTTATTTTATATCAATTATATGAAATAATCAATCCTATTTTATATATATTACTTCCATTAGAACCTGGCATAATTAAAGTATCAAAAAGAAGGTGATTCAAACTTTAAGTCCTCGATGCCACATGTAAATTCTTCTATGAAAATAAATTAGACTTATCCAGTCTATTTTCAGTAGAATAATGTTTGCTATTTTTTCTTGATTAACTGTCTTAATCTAGCTCATTTTCATTATTTTAATCAGGGTTTTCTTCCTATTTAAAAATTTTAATATTATTTATATCCATCGAAATTGTTTTTATATGAAATTTGTTTCCATTTTTTTTGCATTTTAAGAAATATTTATTTTTTTTTTTTTTGAAACATCTTGCTATTAAATAAAAATCTAATTCTAACTAAAACACTTACTCTTATTAATCTACCTACGCTATCTCTTTCATGAATAAACGGAATGAATTTATTTGAGTGGAATGTAGCCATTGGACTTAATGCTGAATTCATTCCCATTTTTTATTCGCTTTTTACTGTTTTATTAGGAGATTCCATTAAATTATTTTTGTCAGTGGAAATCCAATTTGTTTCTGTTAAAAAACCTCCTAACCACATTTGATGCCTTTTGCTGACATCTTTCATTTTTTGCTTATCCTGCTAAATTGATTACCTCATATCAATGCTCATTTTTTACAAATAGTGCTAAATACTTCAATCTCTTAACTGTTCTAAAAATATAAATTTGCTTTCTAAATTTCTAAATAATTTGCTAATGCTTGATTATTTCTATTCAATCTTTTAATTAATTAATGTGTTTAATACTAAAACTGCTCTATTTTAAAAGGTAAGTAATATATTTTTTACTAATTAATAACTATCCTTTCCATAGCTTAATCACATAGTATTTCATCATAAAAACTACTAAAATATTAATATTGCAAAAAAGCAATACAAATCTATTTTATAAAAAAACTTTTAACAAAGCTATCTCAAAAAATAATTAACTAAATAAATTAAGTTATTTTTGCTGAAAACTTTCCAAAACTCGAACTTTACCTTCTAACAACTAATAAATTATAATCAGAAAATAAAAAGCGTTTCTTTAAAATATAATTTTTTGACTTCATGAATTAATAAGTTAACATTAAAATATGTTTATTAAATATAAAATAAACTTCTGAATATCTACAATTTATTAATGAATGAATAGAAGTTTAATTACTGAAATAAGCTTTAATAACTACTTTTGACCTACAAAAAACAAAAGTAAATATAATATAACTAATAATAAATATTTAATTTAATCTTATCTATTTTTTAAATAAAAATATCTTATGCTTAACATTCATCTTTTAAAAATCACACTTCAATATAATCTGAAAATTTTATTTAAGTTTCAAAGTTTTAAATGCTTTCTTAATTTTGAAATGAAATATGACATTTGATGCTAATCAATAAAGTATAATTTATTTTTTTAACTAAATTTATTTGCTTATCCAAGAATTTAATTTTTTTCCTCTCGAAAGATTTGTCAATTAATTACTAAAATAATTTGGAAATGAACAACTATTTAAATAATTTTAATATTTTTGAATTAAATTTGATAATTAGAAATAATCAATAAAGCTTTATCTTAATTTTTGTATTTGTGTTTGAATCAAATAAAATCTTTAAGAACGTCTTGCAATAAAATTGAATTTATAAAAGGTATAACCTAATATATAAAATTAGCTTAGAAATTATAAAATTTAATTAAAAATTAGAAAATTGATTAAATTAAAAAATGAAAATTAAAGTTTTAACCAATATTTAGAATACACTATTTATATTTTAATATCATCAAAATTTTTATTTTCTTTCTTTCTTTAAAATTTCTTGAGCAAAATTAATAAATCATTTCTTTTTAGTTATTGCTTCACCCTCCATATAAAATCAATAATTTAAGCTTAAAACCTTTAAAATTTACAAAATATTAAGAAGATTTAAAGCCTCCTCTTGATTAAATGATACAAACACAAACTAAAATTAATTATTTTATTATTAATTTATTCAAAATAAAAATAATTTACCCTTTCATTAAAAGAAAAATAATTAGAAAAGACCCAACCCTTTTTGATTCAAGGATCAGCGAGTATCTTCATTTAAAATTTCTTTTAATACCTCCTAACGCCCTATTTAATACCTCCTTAGACTTCCCATCTTTCACAATACATTTGATACCTCCTCCTTAAATATCAACTCTTTAACTTAGAAACTCCCTCCCAAGTATTATTATTTATTTATTTACTTATTTACCTACCTACCTACTAACAATATCATTTTATCTTTTGAATTCCTTTACTTTATTGATTCGAATACTAATTAATAGACCTTGCCATTAAAAAAAAATTAATTATAAATAGACAACTGGATATTGGATATATCATAAGCAATCTTGAATTTCAAAGCAAAGAATAATTAATCTATCTAATGAAATCCCATTCAAAAAAATATTAAGTAACAAGTAATTTAGATGTTGATGACAATGAGTTATATCCTCAATCACAAATTTTGAATTACAAGAATGATTAGCAGAATCAGCTGAATAACCAAGATGAAAATAACCCTGATTTGATTGAAACTGAAGATATCAACTTTAATCCAAACAACTCAACAAGATTAGCAAAAAATTCTTATAAAATTCAAGCTATAAACTTAGACAATAATCAAAATGAGAATACATAAAAACAAACTTCATCATCAACTAAAATGGGAAATAACAATAACAGTAGTTAGAATTCTATTTTAGAAACAACATACTAGCAAGATAAGTTCATAAATGGTGCAATTATTGCAATTAGGTCTCAAAATTTGGCTGTTAAATATATTGTTGATCATATTAAGGAAATTACAGACAGAAATCTGTCTGAAGCATATGTTAGAAAAATATGGGATCATTGGCTAAAATACAAAGACATTTACTTTTCTTCTACACTTAAAACAAGGCTCTACACAAAGCATGAAGCTATCCAACTTTATGATGCTATATTTAAGCAATATAATCCAACTAACTAAACTGAAAGCATTATCCCTAAAATTAAAGAAGTAATTATCAAAAATTTTATTTTTATTAAATTTAAGTAAAATTATTTCATCATTCATAATAATATCTAGGTATTGTAAAAGCATGCTGTTACTAAAAAATTATTTATAAGCTACTCACAGTTCGAAGAAGTTAAAGGACTTGATACTGAAGAGACATATCTTTCAATTAAAGAAGCAATTGACTCAGGTTAGTAATCAGTAGAACCAAAATGGTATTTATTGATTAAATTGATAATTTTTATTAATAAAAATACTGTTAATATTTAAAATTTAGGATTGATGTGAGTGTGAGAATGATGATTTCAGCTAGTTAGTTTGAGTACAAAAAATAAATAGAAATTTAGTGTTTTAACAAATTAAAAAGTTATTTATAATTTACTTGTGTTTAACTGATTGGGGTAGTTATGGGTGAGACACTTAATGGCAGAGGAAAATTTATTTACATTCATTGTAAGTATGATCTTTAGATTATTAAAAGGAACAAGTATCTCAAAAGATTCTTGCTTGAAGTTATTCCTGACTGGTTCTATTCTTATAATTGTGTGCATAGTTAAAAAATTGCTATTTTTAAGTACTCTAAATTTTTGTATCTCTAACGCAAAATACTCGAGGAGCAAGAAAGAAAAAGATTTATCCCTAATCCAGCCAATTCTCAGCTAAATTAAAGCAATCGTTTTAGCAATTCAAATGCTCTAAATAACTCCCTTAATTTGTCTTACCAATCTTCAGCTGTTCCAAATGCAAATAATTAGCTTCTCAATAATATATTCTGAAAAAAATGTATTAAAAAAATAAAATAAAATAACAAATTCAAAAATTAGTAATTTTTTGTTTGAATTTTGTAAATATAAAAATTTTATTCAATTCAATTAACTTTATGAATCAATTTTATTTTCACTTTAAATATTGAAAAAATAATTAGTTTGTTTACTAGTTAATTAGAAAGAAAAATCCATTTCTGTTTTTGATTTATTGAATGAAATGAATTTAATTTAAATAAACTAAGGAATTTATTTCTATCTATTTATTTTGATTCAATTAACATATTTATTTATTTATAAATCTATTTATCTTTTTTTTTGTGTCATTCTTAGAGAAATATTTTAAGTTTAAATAGAATTGGAATAGTAGTTTAGTAAAGTTATTAACAGATATGATTATTCTTTATACATTATTAATTTTAACAAAATAAATAAGCAAAATAGTTTGTTTGTATAAAAAAAATGAATTAAATTGATAATTCTTAAGATATTATTTAATTAAACCTTTATTTTTTAATTAATGCCATATTTTTAATGTCTTTACTTTATCATTATTTCTTTCATATGTATTAATTAATATTTTTCTGAAATTAACATCTTTAAAAGTGCATAAATAAATATAATAAATATGTATTTTTAAATCTTTCACTTTTGAACTCAATTATTAATAAAAAATAGGTTTTTATTTTGTCTTATTTTAAAACAAATTTTAGTCTTATTGCTATGATTTTAGTTAATACTATTAATGGAAGAATTAAACATGTGAACAGTTTTTACAGTGAATAGGTTCGTAATTATCAATGCAAATATTCATTTTTTTAGAATTTAGACTTTTTTATTTTATATTTTTTGTTTGATTAATTGAGGGGTAGGCAAATTATCTATTGATGAAATGATTACACAATTGGTAATACTAAATAAATTAAATGCGAATATATTTTTATGTTAAAGAAGAATATTAAGATTTATTTGTAATATCAAAAAAGATAGATCCTTAAATATAATTATTTTATTATTTTTTTTACGCAAATTCAATAAAGATACTAAACTATTCTATTTTACCTTGGATTTTTGCCATAAAATTTTATTTTAATTTGTTGATTTGATAATTATATTTTAATACTTTGTTATTTAATTGTTAATAGGATTTTTATTGGTATAACTGAGGAATAAGAAAACTCTAACTAATTATTTAAAATTTAGTTTTAGCTTTGTTCAATAAAGATGCAATTTAAAAATTGCATAGATTTTTTTTATTGAAATAATTATCAACTATTGCAAATAATAATAAATATTTAAGAAATATAATTAGATTTTAATCACAATTTTAAAAAATTAAAATAAAGATAATAAATAAGTAGAAGTAAATCATAAAATAAGAATAAATGAAATATCAAGCTACTATTTTTATTTTATTAGCTTTGCTTGGCTTAGCTCATACTTACGACAAATAATACTGCCTAAATGAAGGTCTTAGTAATAATGACTGTAACTGGTATGTTAACTGCTTAGAGGACTAATTTCACTGTGGACCTAAAGGCTATCCTGAAGGCTATGGCTTTAAATATTGCTCAAGATTTGTTGAAAAATATGATAAGTTCTCTCCTGCTGGCTAGAAATGGATAGATGGAACTTTGACTTGCCTTAAGTAATCTTTGAAAGACTCTCTTGTTAATACTGACAGCAAAACTTGCAAAGATGTTAACAAAATTGCATTTGATTCTCACCCAAGATGTTATGTTGAAAATGGATTCTGCGAACTATTCACTAAGTAAGACATCTAAGAAATTTATCAAACTCTATTGTCATTGCTATAAGTTTACTAAATGAAAGATTTCCTATCAATCTAATCTATCAAATAAGTGACCATAGTTACCTTTGATTGCCTTTAAAAAAAGATTTGAGTTATGGTTACAAATTTGACATTAAAAATTTAATAAATAAATATAATCAAGTTATTTATCTCAAATTATATGTTCAAAAATATATTTTTGTTCTGATATTTTATCTTTAACTATGCTCATATATACCATTTTACATATGTCATTATACAATCAAACATTCACAAAAAATTATAATTAATTTGAATTACCCTAATTAGTTCATTAATAAAATCTAATATTCATTCTTATTGAGATTAATGATTAATTCTGCTTCCATAAAGCAAGTATCTTTTTTATATATCAAAAGGATACCAATATGAATTTAAAAAGAGTGATATCAAAAATATATTAATAAGGATATTTAATTAATTAAATGAGGCTAATAAAATTTCAGCTAAAAATTATTGGTTCTATATTTTAAAGTTAACATAAAATTATATCAAGATAGATACTAAAAAATAGGGTTAAAATAAATTAAATTATCATTAACTAAAGAAATATCATGTTAAATAACTTTTAGTTTTATGGCTTATCATTGCTATTTAATTTTATATGAATTATTATGTAAGTATAAAAAAATGACAACTTTTAAATAGAAAATATGTTCTCAAGGAAAAAATATTTATTAGAACAAATGAAATCTTAACAATAAAAGAAATAAGTAAAATTCATGCACGAATTATCTTTCTATATTTACTAGATTAGTTAATTTAAAACATTCTATTTACTTTATTATTTGAATGTAAACAATAGAGTTACTATTGAATAAAATAGAGTTTTTTAATTATTTTCAATTTGAAAATAAAAAATGAATTTAACACTTTTGAAGTTTCTATGCAATAAAATATGCTTATATTTATTTACTTATTGAACACAACAAAATATTCCATAAGTATTTTTGTGGTAATAAATGCTTTTAATTACAGAGTAAGATAACTCTAACATATTTAATTGCTTTTTTCTGGAAAATTTCCTTAATTGAGGAAAAGGAATTTTGCTTGACAACCAAAAAATAGATTTGTTTCTATTTATTTAATTCGAAACCTAATTTTTTTACTTAAAATGAAGTAATAAATTAATAAATATTCAATCAATTTTTAGTGATTATTATTAGTTTTAATTAAGTAATTTGACTAAATAGATAAGAAAGAAGTAGAACAAAAATATTATCTGACGAAATGAAATCTCAAATTTTTGTTTTTATCATCCTAGTTTTATTAGGTTTGACTCACTGCTACGATAAGAATTATTGCTTAAATGAAGGCTTGCAAAACAATGATTGTGGTTGGTACATTAACTGTTTAGAAGATGCATACATGTGTGGACCTAAAGGTTATCCTGTTGGATATGGCTACAAATATTGCTCAAGATTTGTTGAAAAATTTAACAAATTCTCTCCAGCTGGTTAGAAATGGATAGATGGTACCTTAACTTGCTTAAAATAATCTTTGAAAGATGCTCTTATCCATTCTGACAGTATGACATGCGCTGATGTGAACAAAATTGCTTTTAACTCTCACCCAAAATGTTATGTTGAAAATGGATTTTGTGAACTATTCACAAAATAAGATATTCAAGAAATATATCAAACTCTAGTATCATTGTTATAAGTATATCAAGTAAAGGACTTCCTCTCTATTCAATCAATCAAGTAAGTCATTACTGTAGCTTTTGATTGCCTCTAAAAAAAGATTTGAAAGAACTTATTATCAATAAAACATTCCTTATAAATTAATAAAGAAAAAACGAATATTAAATATATAACTAAGATTAATCATAGAAAATAGATAAATAAATATTGTTTTTGCATATATTTTTTAAATTGCCCATTAAAAATACAAATACTCAATATATTTATTTACATATTTTTATATTCAATTATTACTATTTTTCTGATCCGATTATGTAATGTAAAGAAAAAATAAGTGGTTAAATAAGAAAGTTAATTATTTTAAATTAAATTTAATATTTTAATAATAACAAATTTAACAAAAATGATTAATACAAATTATATTATTTTGTAAATTTTTATTGAATCAAACAATTAAATTATCATATTCTTTACAAGTTTATTATTTATTTTTGCTGTTTTGCTAAAATTTTTTATTTTTTTTATTCAAAAATTATTAAAATTTATAAAAATATTCAGAAAAATTATTATTTATTAGAATTTAAGTTAAATTACATTAAATAAAAACCTTTCAAACCAAACAGCTAATAAAAATTCTCAATATAATATTTGGATTAACACACCAAATAAATAAATACATATACTAGTATATTTTATATTAATTGTAAATATAGAGTTATTTACATAAATAGTATGTATGTATTGTTCCTAATTAGCTCTCATTTTATCTTTATTGATAGGTGATAACAAATTGAATTTATATATAAATAAGTAAAAAAAGATTAAATTTATAATAATGCTAAAATACTTTTGGTAATTTTAATTTTTAAAATTCTCAAGTTTTTACTTCAAACAATTACAATATACTTGATAAATCTAACTAAAAATTTCTATTTTTATTCTAACTAATTTTTTGTTCAAAAATAAAATTAAAATATCTAAACAAATAAAAGTTTTTATTTATACGAACTCTAGCATAAATTTGAGAGATATTTACTTCTTTTTTAACAGACTTAAGTGTGATGTATTTATTATCTTGTCACAACTAGCCTTCCTATTTTTAAATATTTAAATGAATATATTCAAAATTATTTAAATAATGTTATAAAACAACAAATATTTTTTCTTATCAAATCATAATCCTTCTATTATTATTATATAAAAATGAATCAAGTAAGTTATTGTATGAGAAGCTAAGTTTCAAACTTGAAGAATAATTTAAAATTTTCTAAACAAAAACCTATGTTGGATGCATTTTTTCTGAAAATATCATTTTAGCTTTTTGTTAATTTGAAATAGTAAATTTAAAATAAAAATATTGTTTAAAATAAATCTAAATTAGAATAAGTTCATAAAGTTAGCAGAGTAAGTGAAAACATATAAACAAAAAGCTAATACATCCCATAAATAGCTTTGTGGTTAAATTTATTTATAAAATAAATTACATAAGATTGAGCTTTATAGTTTATTGATTTTTGCACTTAGCCAAAACTTAAAGTAAATATGATGCATCTTTTCTCATTAATTTTATATTTCTTCTTTAAAATTTAATGTGATAGATAGTAAAGCATAAATAAGTAAATAAATATTCATATGAAAATAATTTTAATTTGTTAATAAAAAAAACTTTTTTAGAAATGAATAAATTAAAAATTTTTGAGCAAAATAGATTACATAAAAATTAAATAAATTTTACTTTAAATTAACTATTAATATAAGTTAAAAGAGTTAACTAAAACTTTAGATATTATTTTATAAATAGTTAAATTAATTAATATGAAACTAATAATTTAAAATTTATAATTATTAATAAATGATCTCTTTAACCTCTCTCTCTAATAATTTCATTTTTAGTTTTCTTTGTTTTTTAAATTTGCCATTTTAATTTAAATAAATAATAAAAATAATTTTTGGTTAATTTTGAATAAAGCTTAAATTAAAATGAATTTCACTAATAGAAATAATATTTATAAGGATGAGATTTTAGCCAGAAATAATAGAGTTTCTTATTATAAATGATGTTTTAAGACATTAATTAGAAGTGAAAAACTTTTAACTTAATAAATTTTTTGAAAAAATACAAAAAAAATAGTTAATTGCAATATTAAGTTTAAAAAATAGTTTACTTTAAAATATCAATATATTTATTTATATCAATATCTATTAGCATTATTTATAAATTTAAATTTATCATTTTAGATTTAATTAAATATTTTTTGACAAATAATAAAATGAATTTTATATATTAAATTTTGTCAAAAAGCACAAATAATAACAACATACTTTTCAATTTATTTACTTTTTTTGCATCAAACTGAGAAATATTGAATTTTTAGATAAAAATAATATCTTTTTTGAAATAGAATTAGATTTTACTTGATTTTTAAGAAAGAATCAAATAAATTAAAATAATATTTTATTGCAAATTTATTTAATTTAGACTAGAAATCAAGATTATTTTAGATTTTAAAAGTTGTTTTTAATAAATTTGATTTACTTACTTACGCATCATGCAAAAAAAAAAATTAGGTTAAAACTCCTTTTTATTTTTAATATTTTGTTGGGATTAAATAAAAATAGCATAAATATGTTAAATGGGTATCTTCTTTAAATTTGAGATTGTATTTCCTTAATATGGTAAATAAAGGAATATAATACGCATTAAAAATAGAAAAAAGTATAAAAATGCGAATTTATCAGCTAGATTAAAGAAAACAAATTTAATTTAGAAATAATTAAAAATAGATATGAGGAATAGTGAGTATATGGATAATTAATTTATCAATTAATAGAATTCTTTTATTACAACAAAATCTGTTTGAACAATTTTAACTTCATGAGAAGAGTAAGGAACAAATTTTTTGAAGTGAATATGAATTTAAATTAATTGATGTGATATTTGTTGCAATTAATTTATCCTTATCAAAAATAAATAAATATCTTTTATATAAATAACCCTAACCTTGATTAAATTTGTCAATTTACATATCCAAATCTACTATATTTAGGTCTATTTTGTTTGGCTAAAATTGCTGAAATGGAAAAGGCAATGAAAATTGGATTGAAACTAGACAGTTTAACTTAAACTTTAAAATAATTTTAATAAAGAAAAGAAAGATTAAAACCAATAGAAATAACATTTTAAACTTTAAGACAAATAATATTATGCAATTATTCCTACTGAATATTTTATTATTACCTCATTAGCTAATTAAACACTATTTATTTATTTCTTTTATCTTATACTTTTAATAAATTTTCTAAATTTCTATTTTCCTTTTCTTTCACTTTTCCGAGCTTCTCTCAGCTACCTTACATATTATTAATTTATTTTTATAGTTTTCGCTATTTGTAGCTTTATCCATTTTTATTAGAAAAAAAATCTAAATGAAATATTATTTAATCTTATTTAAAATATTAAATTGATCGTTGCTCTAATTTACAGTGAATCATGTCAAGTATATTTAATTATAATTTTCATACTTATAAGTCTAACGCTATTTATTCTGTTTAAGAGTTTTAACTTCTATTCTGAAGGTCTATTTATAATTTTATTAAAACGTCATTTATGTTTGTTTCATAAGTTAAGTACCACTAAAATGTCTATAAATCAATCAAATAGCGATATTTTTCAGGCAAACCAAAATTTACTCTTAAATACATAAATAAAGTGAAGCATATTTAAAAAAAGAATTGTTTTAAGCAAGATTATAGCATAACTTAAATTAAAAAATTTAAGCAAAGTAAATAGATTAATAAGTAATATGTTTGTTTTGTCACAATTCTAATGCTTTTAATTGATAAGACATAATATTTGTTAATAACTACTAATAAATAGATATAATATCTTACTAACAGCCAATCAATTTACTGAGCTTTAATTTGTAAAGTAAATTAATTAATGTAAATTTAATCTAGAGAAAAAATACTTACTTTTACTTAGTGTTTATCATAAATAAATAGCTATCTACAGGGGGGAATATTCAAGTTTCAAATATATTTTTAAAGCTCTATATAAAGTCGGCTATTTTTAGCTGTGAGGATTGTTGAATTATTGCTAAACCGACTAGATATTATGTTTCTAAGAAGAAATATAATGTATATTTTAAAATATTAAAAATTAATAGCTTGAAAAAGGTATTATTTTTTTTAATACGAAAGTATTTGAAAATTCTTTAAAATAAAATTAAGCAAAATATTTTCAAATTTGCACAAAAAATAAAACAATAATATGAAAAAAGTATTTTTAGATAGAAATAAATAATAATTTAAATAAATCTTTCAAAATTATAATTATTTCAAAGCAAAAGATATAATGGAACTAAATTAATATAAATACATTACTTTATGATAAAATGATATTTATTAGAATTTGCTTCGATTTTAAATAAATTTAAGAATAAATCTGTAAAATAAATAGAATTTTATATATCTTTATAATCGATTAAGGTTAGATAATAATAAATATTATATTGAATTATAAACCTTATAATTAATAATGAATATTACATATATAGGACTTATAGTAATTATCTTAGCTGGTCAATTATAATGAAATAACTAAAAATAGGTCGAAAGCGAATAATATAAGATATTAAAAGCTAAAAATGAATATTAAAGGCTATTTTTAGTAATTATTAAAAAGGGATTATAATTATAATTAAAATAGATTTCGAACATATAATGGAATTAAATTATTATTTTTAACAGGATCAATTTGTAATGGATTAATAGATTAAACATGGTACAAATCAATATTAAACTAGGCAGATTTAATATGAAAAAGAGGGTTTATAATGATTATTAAAAAGAAGTCTTTTTAAAAACTGATTTGTAAATGAATATAAAAATGGATTATGAGGATTTCATGTGTATTCTAAGCACTTATTTTGGATTTATTGTGAATATTGGATAATTTTTGGTTGAAAAGATCAAAAGAATACAAGACATTTAATATGAAATATAAATGCAGATGATTTTAATATAAATTTAATATAATATATAGAAAGAATAGTAGAATTATTGTTTTAGATGGTTGATTATACATTTATTATTGTATTTATAATATATTAGTATACATAATTCTAGTATATGTTTGAAATTAAATAGTAAATTAAACTAGCTTATTAGTAAATCAATCAGTTTGTTTCTACTAATGTATTTAATTAATTGTTAGATCTGCTCAAAAAGTTGTTTATTTTTATTAATTTGTTATGTAAATATGGGTGTTTATTTTTTATTTATCTCAGAAGATATGGTCTGAGCTGCCTTCAGAGTAGCATTCATTTTGGTGTTACATGTTTTCTATGTTTCTCTTCATGTCAATAATGTAATGGAAAAGCTCGTTGACAGAAGCGAAGTTGGAAGGAGAGTCGTTAATGCCTTCGTGACCAAGCTTGCATCTTCTAAATTTGCTTTGTTATTCAGAGAGACCACAGTTTTGGAAGATGAAAATATCCCAAGCTTCTTAGTTGTATATGTCGTAATATGATTAATCTATGACTTCGATGTCTTCAAATTTATTCCAGTGGCCATTATCGCAAATCATTGATAGGAGTAAGTTGCAATGTTCAAGGCATTGTTACTTATATTGTTAGATATTGAAGTTCATTTTATAAGGATTTGGTATTTATTGTTTGGTTTATATTGTGTCAGTTCAAATTAGCTTTGTTTAGCAGTTTGGAAAATTAATTAATTAATTAACTATTAAGACTTAGTATTATTAAGGCTGATGGTTTGTATGTATGTAAATATTAGTGAATATATACGTTTGTTTTATTGAATGAGAAAGTGTGGCGGAGTATTTAATTAGATTTTTTTATTATTAATTTGTTTGATTTTAATTTAAAAAAATTATAAGATGAGTGAATTACTCAGAGCGGACATTTGATATGAGAAGGAAAACAATGTGATGCAATTAGATTTATTATTGCAAATAAATAATATGCAAATAAACAATTATTCTTAATCAATATGCGATACGTCAGATCATTGTCGATTTCAAATGATATAATTACTATTTTTAGCAACGTGACGAATAAAATTAAAAATTCTTGTAATCTATGAGTCACACCAAATTATTATTTAATTAATTAGCTATATTCAATTCAATGCATTCATTTATTTATTAGATATCTCTATTAAATTCAATCAATCTTTGTCTAATTTGCCATGCTCTCATTTTCTTTTAGTATTAAGCCTAGGGGTTTCATAAGAAATTCTTTAAAAAATATATAACTGGTTATTAACAAATATGAGTTAGGAGAGTTAGAATATGGCAATAATTTTTAAGATGTTCAATCAAGTATCAAATAAATAGGTCGATTTAGCAAATACTATTATTTAGAATTCTAAATCAGTAAGTCAGTAAGTTAATTTTTGTGAAATAACTTAATTAAAAATAGTAACTTACTTAAATTTCACAACCGCATATTTCAGGTGGATTGTTTTTAATTGTTGATTCTGGCTTATGAAATAATAAAAACTGAACAGATAAACTTAATGAAGGATGATGATAAGGACAAGTATTGTAAGCTTTGAATGTAGCTAATTCGTTCTAAAATAAACATAATATAAGAATAAAATGTAAATAAATAGCTTACTAAAGTAAAAAGATAAAAAATTTCATAGAACTTAGTATAGACATATAATCATGGAGTAAATTTTTAATTTATCTATTAATAATAAATAAATAAATAATCAAGCAACTAGACTATTTAAAGATGCAGAGAATATTAAATAGAATAAACAAAAAAGCCAGATTATCTACTATTTTTTCTATTTGAAAAGTATATGTTAAGCTATTACACCTTTAGACTTTATTATTTTACCTGTTGCATATCATAGTTTGTGCAATAATAATACAGAAGGACTAATTTGCATTTAGTATAGTCTATAAAATTAAATTAAGAATCAAATTATCAAATAATTGTCCTCAAATTGTAAAGTTAAGCTTGAAAAGAAGATAATAAATAGTTAATTGAATAAATGAAATCAATTTAATTCTTTATTTCTCTTTTCATATTTTATTTTAATTGATAATACATCAAGTATCCCTTCTAAATATATGTATATCATCAAATATGAAGAATTCTAACTTAGCATTTGTCTACAAATGTTCTGAATTAAAAAAAATAAGAAGGCTTTTGTTAGATAAAAAAATTGTTACAAAGAAATTTACATGAAAATTACAATAATTTATGTTATTTAAAATAATAATTATCATTTATTTATTATATGCTTGCTGCTTTTTGCTTAAGGGCAAATGGAGCTAATAGAGAGAATTAAGGCTAATAATTATTTAAAGATTGAAATATAAATAAATAATTATTTCTTTGGAATTCATTCACTTCTGTTATTTATTTGTTCGTTTTTATCTCAAATTCAGAAGAGACTCATTACGCAGATTATAAATTTTTAGTGCGTATGTTTTAAATTTGATTGATAGATTTTTAAATAAATCTTATGTTGCTTAGGAGCGATTAGATTTTTTCAATTTGAAATTTCAAAACATTAATTTTGCTCACAATTTATTTGTTTATTTATTCTTCTGCTAATAACTTTTCAAAAATAAATATATTCTTTAAAACTTCTTTGATTTTCTTCGAATACTTTATAAAAGAAAAACAATTGTTCGAAAACTTTTTTGATGGTATTGACAGAAGATTTAAATTTATTACACGTAATAAAAAATAGTTATCTATCTTTTAAGTGCCAGAATATATAATTCAAGCTATAAATTAATGTCATTATTATGAATTATTAAGAGCTAATCGATGTCTCCAAATTTAAGCATTAATATGCAAACAAAAATACTCTTGAGTGAAAGAAAAGAAGAAAGAATTGAATGAGTTAGTTAAATTAATTTCTGTTATTTCAAATATTAGTCATCACTTTGCAATTATAGACAAAAATTTACTCAATTTAGTCATATAAATTTACTCGATTTTGCCACAAAAATTATACCCAGCTGATCATTTATCAACAGTAAATCCCTTTAATATAAATAAAATAGAAAAAGAATTTAGTATTGATTACAAACAAAGAAAATTAATAACTGATATTTTAATATTAAATGAGAAGTTTTCAAGAAATCTATTCAAAAATAAACAAGCAAGAAAGCAAATAAATAAATAAAGAACTAGCAATTAATATATCAGTTACTATTTTTTAAATATTATTTTAGATTTATTTTTATTTTTCATCTTTTTTAATTATTTTACAACTACGTTAATCAAATTTTGCTCATACAGTTGAATTCTTAGGAAAATTTAGTGTTAAAACTGCCAATTTTTAACGCATTTATATCCACTTGAAAAAAGAGGATATCACTAAAGAGAAGCATAATATTATAAAAAGTATTTGCTTCACATTTTCAAATTTATAAATAGTAACATCATCCTAAATACTTTAAAATGCAAACCAATTGTTGAGAAATTATATGTTATTTTAAAGAATTTTTTGTAAAAAACTAAGATAATCCTTTTCTATACCAAGATCATATATTAAAGCCAGTATTTGATTGAAATAAAAATATTATTAACTCTTATTGCATTAGTTATTAAATTTCTATTAATATTAATTCAATACTTCAAGCATTAAATAAATTTATTATAGAATAATTTTTTAGAAGTTATTTTAAGTTGAATGTGTCAGAGCAGACTATTTGATAGAAATTTCACATACAAAAATTGAAATTAAATAATTCAATATGCTTTAGTAAATATTTTCTACTAACTCCTAAACTAAGTAAACAAATTTGCATTTGATCAGATCTGATTATTTATTTATTTATTTAATTATTTATAGTCGATTTTTTTATTTTAAATTTCACGCAAGTCAGTTTTTGTTACTTATTTCTTTAAAAATTATTGAAATTCAACTCATTTTAAATGATTTTGATGATGATGCATGGTAACTCTTAGTCTAAGTGTGATGTCATAAAATCAACTGCATATTATTAATATTTCTAATTATAGTCTATAAACAAAATTTAATAACAAAGTAAATAAATAACTCTTTCATTTAACAATTCTTAATCATCATAAACAATTGATTTTTCTTATTTCTTCTGTCATCTTCTTTGGATTTATCATTATTTATTTCTTATATTTCCTTCAGTACTTTCTTGGATGAACGATTTCTGAAATATGTATTTAAACAAATTATTACTTTTTAATTGATATTCTTATTAAAATAAGAAAATAGAAAAAATATTTGAATAACTTTCTACTATACCATTTTCCATTTCTTTATCAATAAAAATCAAACCACATAATTAATTTCAAGATTAATTTTCTTTGAATTAATTTATCATATCTATAACAATGTTTTAAAAGTGAAACTAGCAAAAGAATATTTTATCCATAAATCCATTATAAATTAGCATAAAATTAATTTATTTAAATATATTTTTGATACCAAAAATAAAATTTTACTATCATTTTTACTAAAAACATCTAAAAAGATAATTTAAAAAATGAGGTATTGATTGAGATTTATAAGAACTAATAAATTGAAATATATAAAATTCTCAAACAAATTGAGCTTATCCTAAATAGAAATGTGTTTGTTGTAAAAAATTTATTAGAATCACTTTTATAAATATTTTTTTAATTTTTAGAAAAAATAATTAGTATTTTTTCTACAATCTATATATATATATATCTATATAAATTGTCTTTGTTAAAAAACAAATTATTCATAGAATTTATTAATTTATTGCTGCTTCTTAAAAATTAATTATTATTTCAGTTGTGTTTTTGTTAATTAATCTAAATTTACTTTTTTGTTTATATCTTTCTTGCTAAAAACAAAATAATTATTCAACAATAAAATTATTTTATTAAATTTAAAATTAGAAAGAATATTTTTAAAATGTTTATCACATTATGATAATTAGTTAATTAACTACTGAATATATTTATTAAAATAGTAAAACAATTTATGAAAAAATAGAGATAATTGTAAATTAAATTTTTTTAAAAACAAAGTGAATTAATTAAAAAATTTAATTAAGTTAAAAAATTTTTTACAAATTAATTTAAGGTTTAAAGAATTAAAATTAGCTGAAAAATCATGCCAATAATTATCTCAGCTTATTTTTAAAATAGAAAAACCTTCTTAAATACTATTAAATAATTTATTAATAATAGAAAATTTATAAATTATTTGGTTTATGGCAGGTAAAAGATTACAACCTATTAAAGGTTTTAATGTTAAAGGTATGATTTTAGCCTTAAAAGGTTTTGGCTTAAGTCATGGGCTAGTTATGAGAACTATGGAAAAATTAGGATTACCTATTACTTATAATTTGATTACAGAAACTATGACCAGCTGGAAAAATGACTAGTTGGTTGGAAACTTGGAATTTAAAAAATACCTAGATTTAATGGAGCTTAGAAGAACTGATCCTGATGCATATTATAAAAAGTTAAATTCCTATAAAAGAGATAAATTAGAAACTAGAAATTCTAAGTGGAAAAATAAGGTTTTTAGCCTATAAAATGTGTTAAGTACAAGCAAACTTTCATCAGCTAGCAATTAGAACTCCCAAATACTCAGTAAAAAGCAAAAAAATATGCAAAATATCTCTCCTCATAAACTCAGAACACATTAAAACTTCCCATAAAGTATCAAATTATTTCTTAAAAATTATTATTTAAAATTTTTTATTATTAAAAGAATCTTTTAATTCAACAATTGCCTCCTCAAAGAAAAAAATGAGTTTTTAACCTGATTCTGATTTTGAAGATTTTGAGTAAGATGAAGAAGATGAAGAATTGAGCACATTCAACTAAAAATTTAGCAAAAAATTTGATTTTGACAGATTTGATAAAAACCATTCAAAGATTCGTGGACCATCAACAAAAATTGTATTAAAAATTAATATTTTCAACAAAGATTCTTTATTTAACTAACATTTTTAAAAACTAGATTCCAAAATTTAAAATTATAAGCAAGAAATAAAATAAATTTTGACGGATTTTTAAATATAAGATGGAACATTTATCATTAAATTAGACATCTAGATTTATTTGCACTAGAACTAATCAACTTATTCTAAAATTAAATGGTTGATGATTTATAAAATGAGCATAGATTTGATCAAAAAATAAAGCTTATTAGATAAAATAGAGCTAATGTTTATTCTAAGATATTATTTAGATTTTTATTTCAATTTAACAAATTGTATTTTTTATATTATGTCATATAAAATTAAAAAATAAAGATATTAATTTTAAAAGTTAAACTTTCTTAATTAAGAGATATTATGTGTCTTTCTTTAATTATCATTCTAGAATCTTATCAATTTATTACTTTTAAACTTATTTTTTTAGATGTAAATATTTGAATTTTGATTTCTGCTTAATTGAACTTTATTTCATTCTAAAAAAAGATTTAAAGTCAGTATGTATGAATATTTTATTTTAATATCTCTTAATTTTTTTTTAGCATTGTTAATTGAAGAATTAGATAAGATTAAACATGATAATATTTAAAATATAAAACTTTATAAATCTTTAAAATTAATTTTATGCTAAAAAATAAATATCAAAGATTATTGATAAATTTAAAAGGTTATTTGATGATTTTTTATTATATAAAATTATAAAAAACAAAAATAGTTATTTTTTATTATTTTAAAGAATTTCTGAACATTTATTTTATAAATTTATAAGACTTAAAGTATAAATTAATCTAAAGTTTTTATCTTTCTAAAATCAAACAAACATAATTCACTTCATTTTCATCAGAATCTGTCCTTTAAGATTTTACATTAATAGAGTTAAAACTTCTAGATTTAATTTTACATTCAAAATTTAAATAAATTTTTATGTCTAATATTAGCTTATTACCTAAAATTAATAGTTTTTATTTGTAAAATTTTCATAATTTTTGAGGAAGAATAACATTAATTTTTTAGTTTGTTAATTTTAAAATAGTTATTTCTTACATGCTTTCTTTTTATAAGTTTTTATTTAAATTAAATTTTATAAATTAATAATTAATCAAAGCATGCATGATGCATGCTGTCAAATATTGATTGAAATGATAAATAATTTAGTAAAATTATTATCTAATAATTTCTATTATTATTTTTCGATAATTTAAGAAACCTCTTCTAAAATTTTTCTCTTTACTTTAAATTAAGAAATCATAATTTACCAATTAAGTTTTCATTAAATTCATCTTGGATATTTTTCGAAATTAACTAAAATAATGTAGTTTTTTTTTAACAGGGGTTGGGGTTGGGGTTGGGGT